>CM060600.1:21961045-21981560 GCA_030578255.1 Tiaroga cobitis
GCCCCCAGTGAAATCTCATTGGTTTAAAATCATGCTCTTCATAAAACATCAAAATATCTTCTGAATGGCACGGCAATAGCATGCTCAGTGAGCAGAGACACATTTCTTGTTAGTAGAAACTCATCAGTTTGGGCCTAGTCAGGACACAGTCTTGCACACTAGAAGCTAAAGAGAAGTGTTGTTGTTATTGTAAACTCAAGCTATTTTTTAAGTGAAGTAAAAGATGTATTTGATTAAAAAAATCTAAAAAAATCTAAAAACTTAAGCGAAAATTAGAAATGGTGCCTCTAGTGGGGTTTGAACCCACAACGTACCAGAACCACCAGCCACAGCATTGTTTTTTTTTTTCAAACAAGTAAAGCACATCCTCGTGATCTGATGAAATGTTCTCCAGCGCTCTCAGTAAGAACCAAAAGCAGCTCTGCGTGCTGTGTCCTCGCCTTTATGTCATAAAATATGCCTCTGTAGTCATTAGGGTGAAGAAACATGAAGGCAAAATTACTCCTCGGCAAGAAATGAATTTGTGTAGAAGCTGAGGAGGAAGCTTTTATCATGTCGTGCAAGATTCAGATCAACATTTGACGGCGGCGGTGCAGAAACCCAGGGCAGTTTGTGTGTGTGTGTGTGTGTGTGTACGCTGGAGTGTTTTGCTTATTCATGCATGCACGTGACATTTCATGAGAAGCCGTTTTACATCAGTGCCTGTCTGTGGCTAAGAGATTTTCCGGTCTGCGGGTTGGCGATTTGATATCACATTTTCACAAGCCCAATAACGTCCTTTGTGATTTTGGAAAGACAAGGTCATAAAATGTGACATCTAAAGTTTGAGAAAAGAGCTAACGGATGTCATGATGCGTCCCTGTCATTTACGACACTCCCTCCTGTGCTGTGTGGGACAGAGTGTGTCTGTTTGTGTTTGTTTAACCCTGTACTGCATAGAGTCACCCTGAGGCAACATAAAAAAAAAACATTTTGTAAGCAGTTGTTTACTTGATGCTTTAATCCAAAGCGACACTCATTACATGAACAGTGTTTCTGTAGCGACCTGGGGTTTAATGTCATGCACACAAATGTAATGGTGACTGTTAATGACTGGCTCCTTTTTTCATTCTTGCTCTTGATAATATGCAAGACGTGTGCTAGAAAATATGTATACACACACACGCACACACACACATACAGATAGATAGATAAAAACTTTCTTAGTTTGAGTCTAACTTGTGTGTCAGTTTTTATTGAGCAAACTGAAAGCTATATAGAATTACTTCTATACACCAAAACAAATTGTAGGCCTATATACTCACTGAAATGGAATAAACTGAAGAGAACACTAATCACTCTAATTGTGACTTAAAACCAGGGGTGGACAGTAACAAAGTTCAATTACTTGAGTACTGTACTTAAGAACACTTTTTGAGTATCTGTACTTTACTTGAGTATTATTTTGTCTGGAAACTTTTTACTTTAACTTCACTAACTTTGAAAGACAAATATCGTACTTTTTACTCCACTACAATTCTGTCAAGGTCCTTGGGTAGAAAGTAGTAACGTCAGGCAGGGGATGATTTTGGTTGCGAGGGGTTGCATTTTGGTTGGAAATTAAAGTCAGGTTGATGTCAGAACCCGACTTATGTTGTGGGGTAATTTCACTACACTGCATACGAGCTAAAGCATCTATTACTGTAATAATAACTAACAAATACTTGTCATCATAAGTCTCCATGCTTTGACCAAAAACGCAAATCATTCGTAGATCATCCGTGACCAAACTTAAGTTCTTCTTGTTTAAAGCTATTCATACTAAATGGCCTGTAGACTCCACACAATACTGCATTTACAGCTATGCAAAGATTAGGCTGTCTAGATCATTTTAAGCAGGGGAGAGTAATATTTGTATTTGATGTGTGTGATGGCTGTGGATTATCTGTGTGAAGGTTGTGATGGGCTGGTAAAGGTCTCGTCGCAGGCTGATTTTGTTCATCCATGAACTGTTGTGGCCGCATGGTTTTGAGGAAAAAGCATGCAGACGTGAATCTCTAAAGGCATATGACAAGTGCATAGAGTTTTTCTGGCTTTGTAAAAACTCAAACTAAAGGGGTATTGAAAATGGTATTGATTGATATAAGGAACAAACATTCTTGAGTGTTTTTGTGTCAAATTTAACTATGGCTGTTTTTTAAGAGCGTGTGTGTGTGTGTGTAAGTGAAGTATACTTTCCAATTTTTCATTCAACAATGCTTTAATTTAAACAATACAGTAATGTTAATTTTAAGGTGTGTTATAAAAGTAACACAATACATTGTAAACATGTTGCATACAAAAAAATGTAACCCCCTCCATAAAGCATCTTTTTTTAAAAAAAATGTTTTTAATTTACAGCAGGCAGAGAGCATTCAGAGGGCAAAACCAAGGGTCGAGGGCTTTTCTCAAAGATACAATATGATTGAGCTCAGACAGATGGCAATAACTCACCCGATCCGTGATTGCTCTCCCACAATCCCATGCAATTTATTAGTTTGCATGTATGCCTTCAGTCTTCACGTGCATACATTGATATGCAAAGTGTTTCTTTAAGCAAGCACATGTGTGCATGTTCAAAATGTTTACCAGTCTCTGGGGCCTTTAAGTGTGTTGCATAAATGTTTTGAAATGATGTTTCCTGTGTGAGTGTGCGTGAGTGTTCACGTGTGTGTTTGAGGGATGAAAGCGAGAGCAAAGGTAAATTAGATGGGCTTGTAGTATGATCATTTTCCCAAAGGGCAGTTTTATCTGCTGAGAGAACCATTTAGTTCACTTCACGCTGTGCTTTGCGGTTTAATTTGAAGCAAAAAAATTACTTGTTATAATATTTACTTTCATTATATTTAAATATATATATATATATAATGAAAATGATAGTGCACAAAAAAGCAGCACATTTTCCATTATACTATTATAGAACTCAAAGCTTCATGGTTTATTAATCAACACACCCGATTACCATGAAGTGTGAGTATTTTTTGCTGCATAATTGTTTTATTTGTTATCTTTTGGATGTAGTGCTTTCAGTGTGTATGTTTGTGTGGATAGTTGTTAGCTTGTTTTTGTTATCTTTGGTAGGTTTTTCAAGTCGCTGTGTAAAGCCAGATCGCTGTAAGGCGATAAGAAAGAAACTCAAGCTCTGAGCCTCTCAGCTCTCTGATTGACGCACGGCTGCAAAATCAAACCCAAACTTCATTCTCAAACGTCTCAAAACCAGTTCTGACCCACAAAGGAACCATTTTCTCTATTTTCTTTGTCTCTGCATTCTTTCACCACTTTCCAATAATTTTTATTTTTTGAATGAGTAACTGTATATTAATGTTTATCTGTCTATATACACTACCGTTCAAAGGTTTGAGGTCAGTAAGCGGTTTTTGAAAGAGCTCGCTTATGCTCACCAAGGCTGCATTTATTACATTATATAAGTATTACCATTTTAAATATATTTTTCTATTTTAATAGAAAGTGATGGCAAATCTGAATTTTCAGCCTACTTCAGTGTCACATGATCCTTCAGAAATCATGCTGATTTGCTGCTAAAAAAACCCATTTCTTATTATCAATGTTCAAAAACAGTTGTGCTACTTAATATTTTTGAGGAAACCGTGAGAAATTTTACTGGATTCTTTAAAAAATAGAAAGTTAGAATAGAAAGAACAGCATATATGTGTATCTTTAATTTCACTTTGATCTACATCCTTGCATCCTTGTTAAATAAAAATATTATTTTTAAAGTTTAGATTGTCACTCTAATTATGATTATTAATTTAACAACCCTAATTGTTTTTGTGCCTAAAAATATGCCTCTGCAGTTACATAATTTGATAGTTGTGTATAGATATTGCCCCCTTAAGTAACTTTATAATTATTTAGCTACTGTTATATGTTACTATGTACAAGGACCCCTGTTGTCCACAATAATATTTATATGTCCCCCTTACTCACATTTTTTTTTTCTTTATTGATCTAATTTTCTTATTTTAAGTCATTTTGAGGCCCCCTTGGAAATTTGTGGAGGCCCCCTAGTGGGCCACTTTCTTAAAGGGTTTTGTCAAGAGCTTTTAGGGGTTCCCATCATGGTATTATTTTATGGATTTAGTTTTAATTAATCAATCAATTTTGTTTTAATTCATTGTTTTTATTTTAATGAAATTGTATTAATTAAACTGCTCCTAAACATTTTATCACTAGAAAATAATGAAACGACCAGCAGTTATACATCAAAGTATTATGCAGTCATTTCTCCTTATATAGAACCTTCTTTTAAATTGAGCCCTTATATACAGAACCCCACTGAACCGGCGTAGTTAACTTACAGTGTAGGTAACGTACATGTACTTTTTCAAAAGAGTAGCTTTACTGTGAGTTAACTACTTTAAATTATGAGTTGCTTGCAAAATAGCCTGAAATTGTCAATGACATTTACTTTCTTCACTAATTCGATATTCCAAAGGCTTGTCTACTCACACTGAATCTCTGCTATGGTTTTCAATCTGACTCTCTCTCTGAAACCCCTCCGGATAATGCATTCAGCAAATTGATGACAAGATCGCTCTCAACTTGGCCAAGTGTTTATGTTATCAACCATTTCAGTCCTCCATCTGCCGGGATGCCAGCCACACACCCCCCATAATTCCCTGTGCAGATGTGGCCATAAGGAGCAAGCTCATCCCAATCTCTCCATATAATCCCTTCACAGCCCATTCATACCAGAGAGAGGTTGCGCAATCACAGATAGACTTGGCTTTCATCATTTTGGTTCCTTTCTTTTATTGAGGTCAATGGTAGAGCATGTTCACACACAGCCCAATCCCACTGGATGGAACGTATTCTAATATCGGGAGGATTAAAATGCACATTGCAAAATCAAGTAAAAAACAAGCACAGAGAAAAAAAAACTTAATACATTCAAACAAGGTCTTGTTAATATTTTTCCTTTTTACCCTTCTTTTAATAGAATTTCCGGTAACGTTTTACTCCCAGATCATTTGTTGAAGAAAATATATGGTTTCAGAGTCATGCACGTTTCCTGGCAAAGTATAACCCCAAAGTCATGAATGACATTTAATGTTTGAAAGATAAGAGGTGAAGACAAATTGAAACTGAAGACGGACTGACCGCACGCTGTCATCGTTCTCTTTGAAAAAGCTCAGTTTCTCTTTGCTGAATCCGCATGAGGTACTTTTTTTGAGGTTTGTGCTTTATCTTGCTGTGCTGGAAGCTCTTTGCTCATTAAAGAGCTGTTGATGTTACATTTAAATTATGATGCTCTCAGAATCTCATCTGGTTCGATAAGACAAACGGATTTGGTATATACTTGCCGTCAATGCATTAACGCTTGGCACCTTGAATAAAAGCTTATTTTTTTTCCGTATTTCATGTGAAAGTTCAAGTGTAAGGCAGAATTTCTGAATTGATAAATATGTGACGCATACTGATTTATACAACATATATACAACAGACCCACAAAATTTTACAAAATGTCTTCAATAAATAGTCCATATATACATGGATTTAAAAGGTACTTTTCAATATAAATTGTGACTTAAATATTTTTTAATAATAGTGTTTTGGAATGGATCACAACGGCAAAAATAAAACAAGCACCCTGAGTTGTATATAATGGTTTTGTAGCATTTAAAAAAAGTCAAGTGTTCACAGTTCCAAGTGTATAAATTTGCTTCATGCATCCATGACGTTTTTCTTTGAACAGTGATTGGCTGAAAACAAAAGTCACTCGTTGTTATTGATGGCCGGCGAGGGTTTGCTCCTTATCCCATCTGTGGCGGCCCTGGAGGTCTCAGTCACAAACCTCCGAGGAATCCACATCGACGTCATGATCCGCACGTACTCCTTTCGGAAGTTCCGGTTGAGGAGTCCGTAAATGATGGCGTTGAGGCAACTGTTGAAATAGGCCATAAAGTAGCTGACCACAAAGAGCCACTCTGGAACACGCGGAGCCATGACCTCTGGGTCGATGGCCACCACCAGCCCGATGAGATTGAGCGGAGCCCAGCAGATCGCGAACAAAACGAACACCACGAACATGGTGACGAAGTTGCGCAGGTCGCTGGGCCTCACCCTAGAGCGTTCCTCGCTCTTCACCTTCCGCCTCACCTGTATCACCAGAACCCAAATCCTCAGGTAGCAGAAGGTCACCACGCCGATGGGCACCAGGAAGTGAACCACCACCACGACCACAGTGTAGGAGCTGCTGGCAGTCTGCGTGAAGGTGCAGGAGTAAACGCGGGGGTCGTAACTCAGCGACCCCACGAAGAAGTTGGGAAGAATGGCCAGCACAGTGAGCGCCCAGATCAGGGCCACTAACAGCAGCGTGTTCCGGTAGCTGTAGAGACGCCCGTAGGCAAAACTGTGACAGATGTAGCAGTACCGGTTGATGGCGATGCCGGTGATGTTGAAAACGGAGCCGATCACACTCAGGCCCATTAGGAAGCCGCTGACTTTACACTGGGTGTCGCCCAGAGCCCAGCCGTCGTGGAAGATCGCGTACAACACCAGCGGGTACGGATAGAAAGCAACCACCAGGTCAGCGAAGGCCAGACTGACAACAAACACGTTGCCTGAGCGAAAGAGAGCAGGAGAAAGAGGGCTTGTTAATAATCTTGTTTTTACCAGCACAATTTGATACTGTTGCCAGATCAATTTGATGTGAATCAAACATAAAAACCATGATTTTAACTTTCACAATTACACTGTGACCAGGTAAGAAATTAGCTTTCACATGAATTAAACAAATACATTTTTTTAAATATATATATATATTATTATTAATATTTACTGTAGAATTGTGTAGATATGACTAAACCGATATGATTATCATCTTGAAGGTTTGGGGTCAGTAAGATGTTTTTAATATTATTCAACAAGGGTGCATTCAATTGATCAAAAGTAACAGTAAAGAAGACATTTATAATGTTACAAAAGATTTCTAATTCAAATAAATTATGTTATTTTGAACCTTCTATGCATCAAAGAATCCTGGAAGAAAAAGTCATAGCTTAATTAAGCAGCAAATCAGCATATGGATTTCTGAAGGATCATGAGACACAGAAGACTGTAATGATGCTGAAATTTCAGATTTGCTATCACAGGGATACATAAACATATTAAAATGGAAAACCGCTTTTACATCATTTTCACTGTATTTCTGATCAAACACATGCAGCCTTGGTGAGCATAAGAAACTACTTTCAAAGACAAAACCCAAACATTTGAACGGTAGTACATTGACGCTACACTTTTTAGTTTTTATGCCAAAACATTTTTTTTTTCATGCATGGCAACTAGCACACATTTGATTTTTTGTGAGCTGTACATGCGAATCATTTCATGCGTTTATGTAAAGAGATTTATGTTGACTATTTCGCAGTACACTACTGCGAAACTTTCGATGCACCGTTTCCTGCCTTTGCCCCTCTAAGCCCGTGTGTGGTGGCACTTAAATTGAATATAGGGGTAAACTCATGTGAATGACAAGTTGAGAACCAGAGAGTAAATGAGAGAGGAAACAAGAATCAAGAATGATAAAGCTACTGAGCGAAAAGAAAAGAGAAAGGCTGAATCACATCAACTTCAAAAGCATCTCCAGGTAGCGTGAAGCCTTTGATTACACTGTGACAGCAGAGAACACATCGCTCTCTAAAACAATGCACTCTCTTCTAGCCTCTGCCCTCTCACATTCATCTCATGCATGGTCTGCGAACAATCCATTTACTCACTTTCTTATGTTAAACAGTCATCATTTACAGATTACTGTATGCATGCAGAAACAGCTGACTGAGTCATCTTATTAGCATAGAGTCCAGATAGCCCCACCTGCGTACAGACGCATTTGCTTCAGATGCATGCTTGTCAATTGAGGTATCATTTTCAGAAAGTGATTTCCCAGGTAGAATAAAAGAAGTGGAAAGAAGAATCTTACAAACACATGCAAGGTCACATTTTACCCCATGATTAATAGATGTATTTTGCATAAAATAACTAATAATATAAAATAAGTCTATTGTGCATCATGATATTATTTTCATGACAAATAAAAATAACATTTCCCCACTTAACGCATTACCATAATGCGTCAGATATATTAAATTTGTTGTTATAATATTTATTAATAAATAATTTAAATCAATACGTAATGCTACGGTAATAACATCTACTCACATAAACACAGTAGTTTAAATACAATTCTGTAGTGAGAATAAGATTGGTCTTACAGTAAAGATAACTTTGGGACATTTTGGGGGGCAGGGGCTCAAGTGGAAAAAAGGGCACTTCTCATAATTATTTAATAAAACGTTAAATATATTGACACAACTCTGACTTCCTTACCAATTTATTGTAATTCTATCACATTCACCCAATTGTTTCATACTCAACCGATTTCTACAACAACAACAAAAAATCAGTTCACAGAGACTGTGGTCTTCTTTAGTATATCCATAGGTGTATCACAAGAGCAGGCGACAGTAAAGGAAACTATTTTTCTATGCCACTAGTTTCAAGTATATATTTAGAATAACTGACTGCACCAAGGAGAGGGACATAGTGTCACTAATAATTTGTTCTTCTAAGTTAACCAAAACAAGCTAATCTGCATATTTAAACATCACATTTCAGGGGAAAAGACTGGAGAAGTTCTGTGGTGATATGCTTTAGTTATTTTGTTTATCCTATTCACCCGCAGTGCCTTGTCAAATCTATGCAAATTAGCACATTGTGATTAGTTAACACCTAATTTGCATATCAATGTGGTGATTGTTATGACATTATTATTGTGATGACACAAATTTGACTGCATTCACTTGTAGTGTATTGGCCTGTATGGCCATGATATATTGTCTTAGAAGTGTCAGCGGACAGAAGGAGACAACACAGGTAATGCAATCACGCTGAAGGTTTATTTACAGGAAGCAGAGAACAAGCAGGAGAAACAGGTAAGCACACACTGAGAGGTTTGGTTGATTGACTCAGCTTGTGGATAACTCTGTTTGTCATTTGCAGGTGCGTGGCGGACCATGGTGACTGATGATGGTGAAGCTGGGCTGAAGAACAGGCATCTCAACAGGTGAGCAGAACAGGTAGTCGGGTAAGTTGAGCGGTGAGCAACAAGACCAGACAGTGATGGTGTGGTCAGTGAGTGACTGCTTAAATACTGTAATGGTGACAGGTGTGATGAATTAGAATTTGGGTGAGGCTGATCGAGTGGGCCTGGTGTAGATGGTATAGTATAGGGCCCTATGAAATCCGTTTTATTTTCTTTATGCACAGATTGCTTTCTATTTATTTATTTTTTTCTTTCCTTTTTTGGAGTAAAATGTGATCTGGACACATTCTTGCCGAATTTCATGAGATTCACCTTTAAAAGAATAATAAATAATTGTATCAAAGTCATGAGTGGTGAAGAGCTTTAATCAGGCACACATTTTCCCCTCATTGCCTACAGCTTTTTCGACATCCAGACCATTTTAACATTCAGTCAGTGCCTCTCTCCCTCCCTGCCCTAAGACTCTGGAAGAAACGTGAGGGCCATAAAGTAAGGACCCTCATTAATCAAATTTTTTTTTTGTTGAAAATCGATGCAAAGCATTTGACATGAATTTCGTCAGATACCACCAATAGCAAAGCGTATACAAGCCAAAAAAAAAAAAAAAAAAAAAAAAATGGACAGGGAGGAAAAGCTGTTTTTTCCCCCATCTTTTTCAGCAAATGCCAAAAATCATTCCTGGCACTTCTCAGCATGACATTATAGAGATCATAACCCAATATTCTCTTCTGTTCATCGCTATGGTCTTTAAAAATGATCCAAAACCTGTTTTGAAATTACACTAACTTTTCTCTTTTCAGCTATTTCCTATTCTTAGCTTTGTTCACAAACGAGCGAAATGATAAACACAATTACCCTGACCTACCTGAGCCCAACCTTTCATCTCTGTGCTTTCTTCTCTTTTCTTTATCCCCATGCAGCCACTATAATTCAACCTGAGATGAAGCAAAATCAAGGTCATACTGCTGCTCTGTAGATGAATGTACCATGAAATAATATACAATGAGACTCAGCTGCTATAAATGCCATTTTTGTGTTCACATATAAACCAACCTGTGACTGTGAGTAACATACACAGTTTTAAAATCTCTAAAGCCATTTAATGGTTCAACTTAAAAAAATAAAACTTGCCTTCATATACAATGCCTTTGAGTATTTTTATTGTTAATAATTGCCTTTGGTCATATTAAAAGCTCCTGTTTATAATCGTATTTCTTTATTTATATACTTTTATCAAAATATGTCCAACATATACAAGAGAAGAGAACCTATATGAGTAATGTGTTTGATTAATGGTGTACTATGTATGTGTGTGCGTGTGTGTGTGTGTGTGACAGAGTGAGACACTGCAATCTAGTCTGATGTGCATGTGACATGAATGTCTATTTAAAGTAAGAGTACAGAAAATCAAAATTGAGTTGTGTTCATACACCTTTCCACATTCAAGATCGTGCACCAGGGTTCCTACACCTTTTGACAAATACATGTTCATGATTTTCCTCGACTTTCTTAATTTCTGATAGCTGATGATTTTCTTTTTTTTTTTAGATCTGAGCATAACTGGGGAAAAAAGGAAAACTTAATGAAAAAGATTTTAAAAATTGGCTGATAAATCCAGGTTTTCCAGGACTTTAGGAACTTTAATTTAATGGCATATGAATGTCACATTCAACTTTGACAACAATGTCATTTTTACCATGTCCTGAAAAGTAGCAGTTTTGAACATACAACGTAAATATCTTTGTCAGGTTTTCTTTCACATTGTAACCTTTCCAAATAGGAAATGACAGAGGAATCTGCAGATGGGAATCAGATCAGATGGGGAAAAGTTGTGGAGACAGAACAGAAGGTAAGGGTTCTTATGTCTAAGGCTCATTATAAAAGCACTTGAGCAGGGTCAGACAGGGTTATGAAACCCTCAGAGTACAGTATAAATTGATACATGCATGCCCTGCTCACCTGTCAAAGACTTTAAGTGCAGAAAAGAAGAGCTACAGCTGTAAGAGACACAGACACTCCTGCTTCAACATGCCCACAAGACTGCTGGCCTTTTTTGCTTTTCCTTACGGATCTGGACAACCTTTGCAAAAAGATTTTGGGAAGCCATGCCAAGAGCAATATTAAATCTTGACCCTGCCATTTCTAACCAATCGCCATTGAGGAAATCCTTCATTGTGTCCAGGCAGTTCATCCAGACAGGTACAGGAACTCTTGGGAATGAATGACCACACAAATCAACTTAATAAAAGGGAAATAGAGCCAATACAGGGCAGTAGTGCATCCCTCATATAAATGGCTATTTAATCTTTCCTTTAAAAGATAATTAAGTCAATAGTATGATTAATTCACTGTATTTTTTGTTTAGGGAATGTACTAATAAAATGAACCCCTTGGAAAAACCAAAAGGTCAGGAAACATAGCTACTAGAGAGCATAGACAAAAAAATGAAGCCAAATCTTGAGCAGAAATCCACGCAGTCCTTTCTGACAGATCCATGCAAATCCTAGTTGTTTTTCAGACAGCTTCCTGAGTTAAGGCTTTAGGCTTGAAGTATTTCATTGCACTGTCCATGGTGCTAAAACCAAACTCCAGCCATGTCACAGTGCGAATGAAGACAATTCACATTTACAAGTTAACAACACAAACAACTAGCGAGAAGGAGTACGTTTATATAAACTGAAAAATGCATTCATATGACATGCCATATATACACTACAGTTAAATTTTTTTTTTTATGTTTCAAGTCTCTTTTGCTCACTCAGACTCCATTTATTTGATCAAAAACAGTAATATTTATTTAAAATCGCTGTTTTGTGGAAAATGTGATTTTTTTGGGGGAGGGGATTCTTTCAAGAATAGACATTTAAAAAGAAACGCAGTCTTTACTTTTATTTCAATGTATCCTTGCTCAATAAAAGTATAATGTTTTTTAAATATAGGGATTCTATAATTGGAGATACATTTTGCATTTCAAAAGCTTAAGGAAAAAACTGTTCACTAACAGAAATTCTTTCCAGTATCTTATTGAAAACATAAAATTTTAATAATTTGGTGCTTGCCAAACAGAAGTTACTTTCTTTTCTTTTCTTTTCTTTTTTTTACTTTTAACGAAAAAAAAAAAAAACATATTTCTTTATAGTATTGTTTGTAATCTCTGTTACATACTATCAACATTGTTACTGATAACAGAGTTTGACGGTAACATAATATATATATACATATATGCTGTATATATATATATATATATATATAACCCCAAATGTTGTATATATCCCAGAACTTTTCTTTATTACACAAGAAAGTATGCTATTGGAAGGAAGAATGTGAACAGGATTGACTTCTTTTTTCAGGATTGATGTTCCTCTTATTAAACCCAAAAGAAAAACCTAACTATGAATGATTTTGCCCAAAATAAAACTTCTTTCAGAGAGTGAAAGGTGATCCATGTGTAATTAGAGAAAATTGAACATCTCCTGTTCTTGCTGAGTATGGCTTATGGTTCACTCTGAGCTCAATTCCACTTGGGTTCAAGAAGTGTAATTACTAATGGAGGAGGATGACCTTGAGGAACTTCACATGCAGCCTCATTTATGTGCCCATTAGCACAGCATCGGCGCTGTTACTCATAATTGATAAAAGCTGATACCACATACGACCTCTCCACTGCATATGATTAAGCACCAAGTAAATAAATAATGAATTGAGAAAATGTTACTGCGAATGAATTCAGAATATTGTCGACTATATTATTTTGTTGGCTTGAGAAAGCTAAAACATGCAAGCAAGTGCTAATTTTTATTAGAAACATCCTAGCAACATGCTAAAACATGGTAGCAATGTGTTAAAGGGATACTCCACTTTTTTTGGAAATAGGCTAATTTTACAACTCCCCCAGAGTTAAACTGTTGAGTTTTACCGTTTTTGAATCCATTCAGCCGATCTCCGGTTCTGGCGGTACCACTTTTAGCATAGCTTAGCATACATCATTGAAGTGGACAAGACCATTAGCATTTCTCCAAAAAAAAATGACCAAAGAGTTTTGATATTTTTCCTATTTAAAACTTGACTCTTCTGTAGTTACATCGTGCACTAAGACCGACGGAAAATGTAAAGTTGCGATTTTCTAGGCTGATATGGCTAGGAACTATACTCTCATTCCTGCGTAATAATCAAGAAACTTTACTGCCGTACCATGAGTGCAGCAGGCGCAGGCACTTAATCCGGGTCACGTTGGAAGTCACCGAGCTGAGGACTATTTTCAGGCACTGCGTCATATCATTACGCCTGCTGCACTCATGTCAGCCTAGAAAATCGCAACTTTACATTTTCCGTTGGTCTTAGTGCACGATGTAACTACAGAAGAGTCAAGTTTTAAATAGGAAAAATATCAAAACTCTTTGGCCATTTTTTTTTGGAGAAATGCTAATGGTCTTGTCCACTTCAATGATGTATGCTAAGCTATGCTAAAAGTGGTACCGCCAGAACCGGAGATCGGCTGAATGGATTCAAAAACGGTAAACTCAACAGTTTAACTCTGGGGGAGTTGTAAAATGAGCCTATTTCCAAAAAAAGTGGAGTATCCCTTTAAATCATGCTAGAAACGTATTATAACGTGCCGATCCAAACCAGCTTTTACGAATAGGGTGTCGGTGTCATTTTCCACTGTGGGGCTAATAACAGAGCTCTTTGGAATGTAATACAAATGCGTCAGACATTGCCTTGGTAATGAAAGAGATTGCAGACAATGTAAGATATATAGTGACCGCCTTATGGAGGATGATCAGATATTTCTTTTAATTTTATTATTAACTTGCGTTAACCTCGCTCAAACAGCGCACTTGGCCAGCTACAGAGAAATGGCAGCCATTCAACAGACAAGTGACCAATCCTGAGTTGTAACATCACTACCCAACCGTGGAGAAAAATTTTAATATATATATATATATATATATATATATATATATATATATATATATATATATACACACGTGTGTGTGTGTGTGTGTGTGTTCATCATTAGAGGAAATAGAGGAATAAAGACAGCAACATCAGGCATTACGCAGACCAAATTCAAACCTGGGTTACTTACAGCTCTCATATGTCATAAGTAGGGCTGGGTTTCGATTCAAATTTCAAGAATCGATTCGATTCCGATTCTCAAGATCTTGAATCGATTATCATCATTCGATTCGATTCGATCCGATCTGATCTTCGAGATTTAGATCAGTGTTTTTAAAAAAAGCATTTTTTTCAACTGTTACCTGAAGGACTGTATGCAACATATTGATACTATTATTATAGACATTCAACTGAGTATGGATGGTTGTAAAGAACAATCCCCCTTCCAGAGTGTTGATATCCGGCTGACGCGATATCCGCAATCTTGTAGTACCACACACACTAACAAGTCAACCGCAGAGGATTGCAAGTAACCGCAGCAATATTCACGGTTTTTTATAAGGCTATACCCTTCTTGTTTTGAACTTCATGCATGTGTATTGAATGTTGAACAAGTTCATAATGATAACAAGACTGTTTATCATGGTGATTTGTAGCCTACGGCTTCCCACAGACAATGAGAGAGATCGGCAGAGCGCGTGCGAATACCTGCGTCTGTCTTTGAAGTCATATTCGTGGAAAGGTTGCCGTGTAAAAGGAAAGCGAAATATTTGTCGTATAGTCCTTTTAACGTTCACGTCACGGAAATGCGCGTCAGCAGCAGCGCTGATCAGCTTCCCACAGCGCGAGGAAGCCGCGGGGAAATAAACTCAGCGCGTCGCGCATTGAATCAATGCCATATTGGTCTTTAATAAATGAAGCATTTTCAGCGTTACCCATGCGACGCATTGCTGCTTAGCTGAGCCTTGAAAAGTGGAACTCAAAGTTAAAAATAATTAACACCTTGTTTCATTATCTCTTTTAATGAATCAGTTTTTCTGAACGTGTTCGTTGAATGAACGGGTTAGTGACTCACTCAAAGTCCGTTGTCGTAACAATGTGCGCGCTGAGTGAAAGCCTTTAAATGCGCATAGGGATCTCCCAGTCGCAGCAAGTTAAAGTTAAAAGAGAACATGTAAGCCTATTATTAAATCGATCCTCTGAGTTACGGATCGATCTTAAGAAATTTATATGAAAATCGATTCAGAATTGGTGAATCGATTTTTTCAACACAGCTCTAGTCATAAGCATGCGCAATACATTACTGCTTTCAATATATCATATCAGCAAAATGACCTGATCACAACCTTTTATCATTTCAAAAGGTTTTCATCAGTGAGGAGCGTAGCATTAAATGTGTAGTTTCAATGTATAAAGTATAAACCTTGATCCTGAAAGGTTAAAGTCCTTATCAATATTAACCTCGTTGGAAATTATACTCAGTCCAGCAGTTCAATATTTTATCCATCTATTATAACATGCAGCGGGATGAAGGACTCGGTCAAGGCAAATTATTGAGGAACAACTTTTCTGTTCCTTTGGAGTGATATATTCACAAGGTCATTTCACACTAGGTAAAATATGGAAATCATTTTGGGATATGTAGATGAGAATTGTGACATGTTTTTTGTTATATTTTTATAGATTGCAAATTTTGGCAGGGGTCCAGTCTTTGGGGTTATGTGAACTAGGAATGATGAAAAACTGGACTGAGGCCCAAATAGAGCACCAAGGGCTAATCTTAATTGGTACCCGGAAAGCATGCACTCTCAGTAGAACCAAATGACAAGCACTACTGTTGTGCCCTTGAGCCATGGCCACTGCACTTCAAACAGCTCCCCAATGTCCTGAGGGGGCTCTATGATGCTATTACTAGTATCTTTATACAACCATCATCATCTTATTTCATTAGCAATTAATAAAATAAACTAACATGAAATAACAGATATTATAGTTGAATTATTATTATGATTTGAATATAAGTAGCTTACTGAAAATGAACCTGCTTATTTCATGAAAATTGCGTTTTCGTCCAGATCGGATTCAGAACAATTCTCAAAACATAGATGGAGTAGATCAAGTCTATCAACACACCCAAAGCTTCACAGTCGTTCCCTCTTCCTGGGTCGACATTTCATTCGGTATAACATTATAGGCATTTTTGATTTATATGCTGTTTAATGTCTGATAATCAGGTTAGTTTACAAAGGTATGCAAAGCTTCTAATGCTGGTTTCTGCTGCTGCTTTGCTTGTTTTCAGATCTGGAGATTCTTTACTATTTCCAAAGATGCTTAATAGCACCCCCACGTATAAAAGTGAAAACACGGAAAGCCGGAAAATTCCATCAATGGCGGGGAAGCGTTGGGTCATAAATGACGAAAAATTCTGTCAAAGTGTTAATTGGTCATAAAAAAAACAGGATCATTTTCAGTAAGCCATTGTGCCCAAAATAAACTCATGGAATTTCTAATACCTGATCACCCTGTTCAGGTTTACTTTGCGATAACCATCTAAACCATCTGTATAATTTCCCTTAAATAACATATACACAAATTATACAAAGAGGCTCTCGTCACATTCAAA
Source organism: Tiaroga cobitis (assembly GCA_030578255.1). Classification (NCBI taxonomy): domain Eukaryota; kingdom Metazoa; phylum Chordata; class Actinopteri; order Cypriniformes; family Leuciscidae; genus Tiaroga; species Tiaroga cobitis. The sequence continues at coordinate 21,977,653 of CM060600.1, forward strand.
ATATTGCTCTTCCTGCCCTGGAATTTGTTGTTTTCTTCTCAAAGTATAACTGCTGCCTGAGTTTCATGTCATTCTGCCAACACAAATTGAAAAAGACTACAGTAAATCCCACTTATATCAAACCACACCGGCTCCTTCTCTACAATCCACCCTGTGATCAGACCTGTTCTATCTCTCTGAACCTCTGTTCCTTCCAGCCAAACACTATTACATCATTCAGCCCTTGGAACAGCCACATAAAAAACAATATCCTCGTTGAAGGCCTGTCAAAATGTCAACATGTTGACCTTTGACTCATTCAAAGTGAATCAGAGGAGTCATGGAGTAATGTAAATAAAATGTCTCAGATTATGTTATGTAACTGCAAACAGCAGAATAAACGTCACAGAGGTTCATCTTCTCCGGCTGTGGTGAAGATATACAGTACGTGTGTGTGGTGGGTTTGCTTAATTTTTCTTTTTTTTCTGAAGAGAGTGGATTTTTATTTCATGCTGATGTAAAAGTAAACCTTTAAAGGTTTAAAATGCTTTAGGCATGCAATCTTTGATCAGATCAAACTTGGGGTTCATGAATTTCAGATTGTGTGCCTCAGTCCACAATTCCCAATGATCAAATGATTTAGTCAAGAGCTTTGCATTATTATCACTGGATGTAGGGGGTAGAATGATGGATTTCGTTAAAGGGTTAGTTCACCCAAAAATGAAAATTAAGTCATTAATTACTCACCCCCATGCTGTACCAACCCCGTAAGGCCTTCGTTCGTCTTCGGAAAAGGAATAGTCGAATAAAGTCGTTATTTTTGTTTGTTTTTTTCGCACAAAAAGTATTCTCGTCGCTTGATAAACTTATAGTTGAGCCACTGTTGCGACATGGAATATTTAAACATTTTCTTTAATGACTCTCTGTGCTGTCAAGTTTCATTCCCTTAGGCAGCCTATGTAGCAGCCATAAACCTCTCAGATTTAATCATAAATATCCTCATTTGTGTTCCGAAGACGAACGAAGGACTTACGGGGTTGGTACAGCATGGGGGTGAGTAATTAATGACTTAATTTTCATTTTTGGGTGAACTAACCCTTTAAAGTAAAGTGATCACATCATGCCCCAATGTATACGCATGCATAAATGGATCTCGAAAACCTTGACATGCAGCACTTTTTTTTGCCTGGTCTCTGGTTTGTGAAATCAGGAAGGATGGGTTTGAAGATCATGGTGATGCCTCAGCCTGCCTGTCCAGGGTTTTGCTGTTTTATCTCATGCCAAGGTAATGTCAGCATGCAGCATGTAAAACAGAACATTTACGTAGAGATCAAAGTAAAATTTGCAAAGCTGAGAAACCCTTCAGCGTCAGTTTAGTTCTGTTTAATTTAACATGCTTTATTATTTGTGCATTTGTTTGGCATTTCCACAAAAAAATATTTGTGGTTGAAATAGGGAGGAAAAAGTGTTCTTGAGCAAGATCGCGAGTGACACCAGATTACTGTCATTGCAACAATCCAACTGCAAGACCTTTGGTTTAAAGTGTCTGCTGAATGATACATCCTGAGACAACAGCATCATGGTCCAGTGAGTATCAGGGCTGTGTCTGTTAAATTGGACGGAGACAGAAAGGGTGGACAAATATTTGTTTCATGCATTCAAATCCAAGCATCTTTCAAAAAGTTTAAAAGAGGCTGCCATCTTGAGAACAGACTGGCAGCGACAAACAGTTACTGCTGTGAACCTATCAAGTAAACATGAAAGCGAAGCCGAAACTCTGTCTCTTATTTGAACCTGCAGTAGAGCGAAACAAGAACTGAATACAAACCGTTTGGTAGATTTCGTTTTCTACCCGTAAAATTTCAAATTCCTCCCTGGGCAATGACATTTGCTGGTACATCAGTGAGGGAAAGACTGAAAATAAAATGTAAAAAAAAAGTGAAAGAAGGAATAAGGACATGAGCAAAGTTCTATTACATTGGTGAATTCCCTTTTGACACATGCTCTGCTGGTGCCACTATAGCTCAACTGGGCTGAGTAGATTGAATATAATTATATGATCGTCTAAAACCTCTTGAAAAAACAAGCCAAATTCAGTAAGGGAGATGCAAGCACTCTTTCACAGGGGATGTAATAGACAAAATCATTTAACATTTACTGGGTCATTCATGTTTTGGTGTCCCTATATCATACAGTATCGTTCAAAAGGTCAGTAGGATATTGTTTTAATGTTTTCGAAAGAAGTCTGCTAATCTATTTTTTTAATTAGATAAAAAAAAGTTTTAAAAAGTAATATTGTGAAATATTATTACAATTTCAAATAACTGTTTGCTATTTTAATATATTTAAAAATGTAATTTATTCCTGTGATGGCAAAGCTGAATTTTCAGCAGCCATTTTTTCAGTTTTCATTGTCGCATGATAATTCAGAAATCGTATGAAGATTTGAAGTAAGTATGAAGTAAGATACTTTTACTTTTGATAAATTTAATGTGTCCTTCTTTGCTGAATAAAAGTATTCTTTTAAAAAAAAAAAAATATTACTAAAAAGTAATGTTTGTCAAAATATACCAAAGAAAATATTACTTTAATTTTTCTCCCTAATATCACAAATAACTGAGCATAAATGTGAAACTAAATATTTTCACTAGGGTTGCAATGTCTCTGGGTCCTATTGATTAACTTCTGGCATAAAAATATTCCAAATGTTTTTCTCACTATAAGAAATGTTTACTTGGTATGTTTGTCTTGTTTTCCAGTACAAATGTCTAAACATTCTTAAATCAAGACACATTTACTTGAGAAGCAAAATGACTTAAGATATTAAGTCTTGTTTACTGAAAATTTTATCAGAAATAAGTGAGTTTATGCTTAAAAGAAGAAGAAATATCTGCCAATGTGGGTTCAGAAAAATAATTAAACACTGTTAAACACTTAATTTTGATGATTCTTTCATTAAACAAGACTTAATATCTTGTAAATGTGTCTTGATTTAAGAATGTTTTAAAAGAATTAGCAAGGTGTTTCCATTCTCTAAATGAATTGTTTTAAGCAAAAAGAAAAAAAAATGTGTTACCAGTATAATTCCCTTTCTATCTTGATATTTCATTAAACTATAATGACATCGTTCAGGAAGTGACGCATATGCAGTTGAATAACAATAGCAATGGATTATGTAACATTATGTTGTGTTTGTTGTTTTATCTCTAAAACAATCCATGAAATTTTGTATGATATTATCAACATTTCAAAAATAACATGCAAAAAAATATCAAAATGTACTACCTTTTCTTAGCTTTTAGCATTCTGTTCATTTTATCACTGCTGTGTAAATAAGTTATGCTTAAATGCCTGACCTTGAAAAGTTTATTTTCATAGATATAACGTTCAAAAAGTATTGTATAACAAGAAAGAGCCTACTATTTTGAAAATACTAAACAGCGAGGTTGACTTCTTACCAGAGACCTGAGGTTATCACTCTCAGGAACACACAACAGAAAGCGCAGAAAATCATCTGCTACATTGCGGTCCTTAAGGCCTTGTGTTTAAAATCCTTGGTATTGAATGTCTTTAAAATGCCTAAAAAATCTATGCGTTTGCTTGCCTCAGAGTAGACCCTAGCCACATTAAACTTTGCAGCTTCTGGAAACAGTTTTGTGAGGAGGGTGTCCAGGCACTAAATAACGACAGGTGGGCTGCTCTCTCCCTCTCTGAACACTGTTCAGACAGACTTCAGCCTGCAATGCCTCCAATTCACAGCTCTCCAGTCCAAACCCACCTTCTAACAGAATTGCCCAAGGGTCCTAAATGTACAAAGAGATCAAAACAGATATAAAAGGGATTTGGATTTGTAAGAATGGCAGAAAGGCTATGTTCTTCCGCAGTGGTGTTAATTTCTTTGGTCTCCTTGCGTCTGTGTCTGTCCACGT
>CM060600.1:22581660-22854160 GCA_030578255.1 Tiaroga cobitis
AGCACATACATTCCATTAGGAAAGACTAGAGAGATTAAATGCGTTCTTACCGGATTCAGTGCATCTTGAATTTATATTTTTTGTCTGATGGCAGCTTCGAGGAAGGGCTTCTCATTCATTGTGTGTCTAGACACATCTCCTTTTTTAGGGTCACCTGTAACTGGTTTTTACCATGTTTTTTCTCCCATTCCTTATACGAACAAGACGCTTTTTCTTCTCGGGAGGCCAGATACATTTTACTGTTGCAGTTTTTTTTTTGTCTGTGTGTGTGGGGGTTTCTCAGTGTTTGTTTTCCCTCTCTGACTAGAACCAATAAATACGGCTGCGCTGCGCATGTTCAGTGTTTTATTATTAACATTTTTTATTGTAGAATTGTCATTTAAAGGACGATGAAATAAAATGATGCAGACGAAATTAAAATGCGGGACACTGCTTATGACTTGCGGGACGCGGGACAAAGCTTCAAATTTCGGGACTGGTCACCAATGGGGAATGCATGAAAAGCTGACTTCTTTGTTTTAACGTGTTTCATAACGAGAAACCGTGAAGTGCTGAGGCTGTCACCTCTGAAAGGCAAGTCGCCTCCCTTGAATTTTAAAAACACTCATGTGCATCAAAAGCATCTGTCATCAGAGGGTGACAAAAACACCCGGGTCTGTTGTCGGCATTACTTTATTTGGTAACATTATTATTGCTCTAACTGTTTGTATTTTAGTATGTCATTTAAATGCATATAATTTTCAGCGTATTTCACCTGTGCGTTTCTATGCGTTCTATTACTGCATTTATTTTGTGCAAGTGAGATGAGTAAAGATCATCTTAAATAGAGATGCACCGATTGATCGGCTGGTGACCGGAATCGGCCGGTTTTCACGTGATCGGCAATGATCGGCGACCGGCCGGTCAGTCTGACATAATCCGATTTTATGCCGGTCAAATGCACTCGAGCGCCGCATGATTAACAACGCGCAACATCAGCATCACACGTGCACACGGAACGCACATGTAGGAAACCTCGTGAATTACGGCCGTTTCACACCACAAGGTGCAGCGCGTTTTTTTTTTTGTTCGGCGTGCATGTTAATCAATGAGTGCATTCACACCGCGAGCCGGAGCAGCGCAGGAGCGTCGAGCAGGAGCGTCGCGTGAGCAACAGTGAAGCGCGGGTTTCAGCGCTGAGTCTATTTTTGCTGCGCTCAATTTAAGTGAAAGCACACTTTTGATGGACAAAATAAATATGATTTCATCCAAAAAGTGCCCAAAATGCAAAGAATTTGCATGTCTGGTGTGTTTTAACAAGAACTGAAGTAGGCTAGGCTATGTCAGAAAGAAAATGAAGACTCAAAAATATTTATAGAAAATTTACCCATTTAAACTTGTTTTTATTATGATTTAATTGTTTCCCTGCACATGCTCCACTTGTCCTGTTTAGCTTGGCTGGACATGTGTCAGATGAGAGAAGAACTGCTTGAGAAATATAACTTGCCATTGATGTACAAGTGATTGCAATAGGCCTGTGTGTGTGTGTGAGAGAGAAATATCTTTATACTGCAAGGCTATATTTATTTAATTTTTATTTGTTATTTATATATTATTTTATTGCCATTACCTGTTTTCATACAGAAGTTTAGTTTGCTAAATATATCAATTTTTTTTATTGGATATTGGATGTGAAAAGGAAACGGTTCTTCCATAACACCGCACTTTAGATGTGTGTGAATTTCCCACACTAGGAGTCATTTATATAGTTCTATTTTATAGCGATTATCTGTTCAAAAAATGTTCTATGCAAAATGTTCTATTAAAGAGAAGATAGAAAATAAATATTTGTGTGTGCTGTAAAGTGGTTTGAAAAAAAAAAATCGGAATCGGCTAAAATCGGCATCGGCAGGTCAAACTCAAGGAAAAATCGGAATCGGGATCGGCCTAGAAAATTGTAATCGGTGCATCTCTAATCTTAAATCATAAATATTGCATAAATCATTATCTGTTTTTTTTTTTTTTATAAGCAGCACATACAGTATTTGCTGTAAAATATACACAAACTTATAGCTAGGCCTATATTAAATTGTTTGTGTTAACTAACGTTACAGTTAAAAATGTAAATTACTCGCAATTATTACGATTTTTTTCGCCGTCGTTTTTATCTATAAAGATAATTGATGCCAAGAAAGCATGTAAGGAAAATATGTGTTGATAATATTGATCGAGCAACTGATGTAAGTAAGTGAAAATATATGAAAATAGAAATGAGAAAATAGTAGGCCTATTTATGGAGATAAATAAGACAGGGCAAACGTGTGAATGTTCAGGCGGTATTGTATGCAAACAAATATAATCGTAGTTGTAACTCAATGTTTACAGAAGGCATAATTCTCATTGCGTATGCAGCATGAGACCAAGACAATCTTCTGTTCGTGCATGAACAGTTGTATTTCATTCATTAATCTGACTTTGCATCCGTGCATTTAATTACCATTTGCTCATGTGATAGTAAAATATATCTTAGTAGTATTTTAAATGATATAATTGATTCTATAAACAACTATAAGAGATCATTTTCGGCTTTCTCCGGCTCCCTGCACCGGGCGTAAAGCGAAACCGGAAGTGTCCAACCGCACACTCGCTGATCAAAAATCCAAAATGGCGGCCACGTGCAACTAGCCTATAAGAGCAACAAATGTATATTCGGGAAACGTACAGCCTCTTAAACTTATGTTTTGGTCTAATAAGAAAAGGTCTCACACACTTATCCATTATGTCATGGCTAGGTCAGAGTGACTGGTCAAATGTCAAAGATAGATGAAAATAGATATACAAGGTGTTGTTTTGACACCTTTAAGAGAATACTGCAGATATTGCATTATCTGCAGAGATGGAAACATCAAAGGTACATCACGTAATCAATTCTGATGGAATATACACCCACTCAATCTTACAGCACAGAAGAGACACCAAAGATCTTGCATTTGGAAATAATCAAACATATCAGAGCATATAGTAGAAAATATGTAAAAGAATAATAATTAATAAAAGAAATATGAATAAAGACATTTTCATAAACGTTGACCATTTTGGGTACACCAATACTGTTACAAAAGATTATTTCAAATAAATGCTGTTCTTTTGAAGAAAAAAAAGAATATATATCATAATCAACTGATTATAATAATTTCTGAAGGATCATGTGACGCAATGATGCTGAAAATTCAGCTTTGCCATCACAGGAATAAATTACAAATGCATTGAAGCAACTGGCATGATTGGTTGATTAGATAATTGCATTAATGAGAAATTGAACAGGTGTTCCTAATAATCCTTTAGGTGAGTGTGTGTATATATATATATATATACACACTATATATACAGTATATATATATATATATATATATATATATATTACAAAAGAAAAGTTATTTTAAATTTCACTGTATAAGAGACTATGTACAGTATATGATTAAATAAAACGCGTCACAATTCATTTGAATTGGACAGCAAGAATGATTGCTTCAAATCACTGTGTAACAGAAGAAACAAAACACAAACGGGTTTCGAACTACATTAGCGAGAGAAAATTTATGTCCGTATAAAATTTTCGGATGAACTATCCTTGTAACAGCAAAAGTGTGATAGTGTTAGTGCGCTTTCTCTGTGCTCTTTGGAGCCTGGCGCTCCGATCTCTGCCAAACACCATCAAAGCTTTCCACTTTTTCACACCCGCCTGCCTCAGTCCTTTTCTCCTTTTCCTGGCGTCTCACTGTGGCTGGCGTCCTATGCCGCTTGTTGTGGGTAGAATGGGCCCCCCTGTTGTTAGAGAAATGGAATTGAAAGTGAACTCTCTCGCTCTCATTCTCTTTTTATTGTATTCGCCTTATATCTTTCAATCAATTTCTGTCTTTCTGTGCTTTCTTGGAAGATTTTTTTCACATGGTTGGGTGGAACATATGAAGGTTTTTGTTCCTTCTGAAGTTGTAGCTGAATGCTGCAGCTAAAAAAAAAAAAACTTTAATGGTCACTTAAGGGGCCTTATGAACATCAGTTTCACGGGCCCTTTAGTGTAACTGAAATAAAATGTGACCCTGGATCACAAAACCAGTCACAAGTAGCACGGGTATATTTGTGGCAATAGCCAACAATACATATGGGTCAAAATGATCGATTTTTCTTTTATGCCAAAAATCATAAGACTATTATGTAAAGATCATGTTCCATGAAGATATTTTGTAAATTTCCTACTGTAAATATATAACACATTTATTTTTGTGAGTGAATGCAGCACAATCGCGAACATAAATGGAGAACTTTAAAGGCGATTTTCTCAATGTTTCGATTTCTTTGCACCCTCAGATTCCAGATTTTCAAATAGTTGTATCTCAGCCAAAAATTGTCCTATTCTAACAAACCATACATCAATGGAAAGCTTATTTATTCAGCTTTCAGATGATGTATAAATATCAATTAAAAAAAAATGACCTAGGGTCACAAACGATTTTATTACAGAAAATCATATGCAATTCTTTAGTCCTTGCATTTTTAATAACTTATGTTTACTAGGGCTGGGAAAAAGAATCTATTCACCTAATTATCACGATTTTTTTATTATTATTCCAGGATATATTAATATTAATTAATAATAAAATTCATATTTTCACATTTTATTTTTTATTTTTTATTTATTTCAGCCGAGGGTGATATGTGTTGAATCAGTGAGTATTACATGACATCATATCTCTTATTAGTGGATACAAGATACAAGAAAAATGGCGGACGGAGAGACGTCAACTGATATATGAACTTGGACCATTATGTATATAATAAGTGTATCATTCAACTTTTCTCCATGGTCTAAAGTTGAGAAAGCAAAAAAAAATAAATCTCAATACATAGCAATATCAAATCACAATACTTGCAGAATCGCAATTTTTAGAAATCGTATCGGCACCCAAGTATCGTGATAGTTTCTTATCAGGAGATATGTATATCTTCCCTGTCCTATATTTACTAATGAAATATCTATATTGAAATTACTTCTCATTTGTGATGTTTCTAATTTCTTAATGGGATGGTTGCCCAGATAAAATACCAGTTCTCGAGGAACACAGTATCAGCCATAATTTCTGCATTAAATGGTAGAATAGTCTCTGAAAAATGTGTCTATCAACAACTGCTCCAATCAGTGGTAATTGTTCACAGCTTTTTGTTGTAGTCATACATTTTTAGTCATAAATATTCTTTAAATTTAGCCATGTCATGGCTTATTTTGTCATGACAAATTCATAAATATGAGTCAAATTAACTTGTATTACACTGTTACCGGTATTTTGCTTTTCTTGTCATGTTGTAGCTTAAGTGTTATGGATTGAAGAGCAGCGATCATCCAGCATTGATCTGAAAGACTGCGGTGATTTAATTCCTCACATCTGTTTGGGAGGTTCTGGCAGACGGATCCCTGACAGTGTCTCTGCTTGATGTATCAGAGATCAAACGCTTCCGGGCAGGTTCACTTCAGGTTTTCCCACTGTGTGGGAATCCCGTCACAGCTTCATTCTTGTGTTACAGTAGAGAGGAAGTTGTACATGCTGTACTTCAGTTCAACATGTTCCTTGATTTTGTTCCTACATCTGAGCCTTGAAGCATCAGACACCAACAGACATGTGGCTTTTTTAAACTTCTATACATAGTGCATCTCTTTCTGCATGGCATCGATGATGTGTAGACACCTGCGCTGTTGTGTGCGATCTTTATAAATCTGGGAAATGCAGACCTTAGCTAATCCCAGCTCATAAATTTCGTAATAAGCTTCTTTGAGGAGATCATTCTCAAAGTCTTGAATTGTGAGTGACACATCTGGAGGCTGGAGATATGAAGTCAGCAAAAGTTTGTCAAAATTGTTGTATTTGTGCTGTTTTTAGGGATTGGTACTCTGGATGGCAGTGCCGAGAAGGGCAAGGATTTCCTCGGAAAATCTCAGAAGCAGGTACAATTTAACCCCGGCCAGACCACAGCCACATGGAGAGTGAGGGTTCTCTCTGATGAGAAATATGAGCAGTCCGAGACCTTCCAGATTTTCCTGACTGAGCCGGTGATGAGTGTTTTGGAGTCACCAGCAATAGCCACAGTTGAGATCGTGGATCCAGGTGATGGTAAGTCCAACAAAAGTTGACCAAACTAAGATTTATCAGTTTTAGAACTATAAACTGCCAAACTTTATTACAGCTGAAAATCTATTTTTGCACCACTGAGCATTACAGAACAGTAAAAACAAGGGTTAGAAACTAAATGTTTTTCATTTTGGGACATTCTGAGCAGAAACTGTATTTTTATATTCTGGCTCCAACCTTTACAAATGGTAACCAGTTAGAATGAATAAAAGATCAGATAATGTTCTCTTCTTTTTTTTTTTACTGAAGGTAAAATGCTGATAAGCATTTAAATGTGATGAAAAGCCCATGTGAGTTAAGGTGATATACAACCACTGTTCAAAAGGTGTCAGTAAGATTTTTAAATGATCTCATATAATCAGTTTGTGTCTGAAAAGCCAATGTGCATTGGATAAAATGTAATATACTTCTGTTCAAAAGATTGGGGTTGGTAAGATTTTATGTTTTTGAAAGTCTCTGCTCACCAAGCCTTTATTTATTTGACCAAAAATGCTGTAAAAACAGTAACAATGTGAGTAAATTAACTATTTTAAACTCACATCATTGGTTGAGTCGGTATGCTACTGTTGTCAGGCTGCTCAAACAAGACAGAGCCATGTTTTAAAAGTGACCCAGTTTTTACACCTTTTTTGGGTAAATCGGGAGTAATCTTGATAAATGGCTTACTTTTATGGTTGTCTTTAATTAAGCTGGGCTAGAAGTATTTTATAATTGGAAAATTGCTGGTTGGTACAGACCAGTACTTATATTACCTAAATTACACTTAATAAAAAAAAAAAAAAAGAAATTAATACTTTTATTCAGCAAGGATTCATTAAATTGATTGAAAGTGACAGTAAATACATTTATAGTATTACAAAATATTTATATTTCAAATAAACTGTTCTTTTGAACTTTTATTCATCAGAAAATTAAAAAAATGTTTTATGGTTTTCTCAAAAATATTAAGCACAACTGTTTTCAGCATTGATAATATTAAGAAATGTTTCTTGACCATCAAATCATCACATTCAAATGATTTCTGAAGGATCATGTGACACTGGAGGCTGAAGGAATGATGCTGAAAATTCAGCTTTGCATCACATTGATAAATTACATTTTAAAATATATTACAATAGAAAACAGTTGTTTTTTAAAAAACTGCATTTTTGAAAAAAAAAAAAAAGCCTCGGTGAGCATAAGAGACTTTTAAAAAACATAAAAAAAAAAACTTGTGAACACAAGTGTATATTACATTCTATCTAATGTGCATTGGCTTTTCAGACACAAACTTATCCAATGATTATATGAGATCAGTTTTTTTTCATATACATTTAATTCTTCAAAAATTTCCAAACATCTCCGGTTCAGCCGGTTCAGCCTCCATTACATCTAGCGAAGAAGTGAGTGAGAGGTAGGCAGGACCAAAGAGACCAAAAGAAAAAAACAACAACAACAAAGCTTCTAAAAACATCCCAGGCTATTTTATCATTTTGTTCAATGTTGCAGATAAAAAACAGGCATTATCTCCATATTGCAGATGCTTTTTTCTGTCTTTCAGTAGACCTCAATTATCATAGCATTTGATATCTCTTCCTACCTGCGAGTTTTCAGCACACCGTCCACCCCCGCATATCGGCGGCCCTTCTTTTCATCTCAAACTCTCTGCACAGCTCTTTCTTGCTTTGAAAGTGTCTCGTCTATTAATGTAAATTGTTGACAGGTGTTTGAGAAAGGTTTGATTGGTCTGCTCTGGCTCCCTCTGTAATTAAACCATTCGCATTTGAAAGTAAGTTGCACAGTTTTCAAGGGGTCATTTCTGAGGGGTCAAAGCACTTTTTTTTGCGAGGACCCAAACAGAGAGATGGCGTAATAGCAACAGAAAGCTGTAATGAGACCATCGTGGATAAACGATAAACCTTTCATCAAAAACACTTTTCACACAAGCTTTCTTTTATCTCCAAGCAGCTCTTGATCAAAATACGGCTTTGTCAGTCTGTTGATCAAACTGCGTTCGTCTCACCGTCTGTCTGTTTTTTTTTTTTTTAGCCGAGAGCCGTGGCTGAATTATTTGCCTGTTCATCATCACGACATCATCTCATATTCTTACAATTACGGGCATATTTGAATGTGTAGCTTGAATAACCGGAGGCTTACATTGTTTTATTCTGTGTGTTTTTGTCTTTATCGCCTCCTCAGGGTCCCTGGATAATTAAAATTTTCATCTATAATCCCAAACGCTGCGATAGTTTCCATCTAAATGTTATTTAAACCTCGCTATCTTTGCAGAAGTTATTTCTCCTTAGAAAATAAGAAAGAAAACTCTGCTGCTTCCCCAGTGAGCTAATTATCAGTCTTACGGTGGGGTTTGTTTGCTGAGGCTGATGCCCCATGGGAGGCTTGACGTGACAGTCTGGCTGCTCTTTCTAATGGCGAGAGGGAGGGGAGGATGGGGCGGTCGGCATGCTGCGGTGCGGTCCTGTTGCTCCACGTGCAGTTTTTTTCCTTTCAGGTTAATTATCCTTTTAGCTTTATGCGTGCTTGGCAGTGTGAGGTCAGGCATTAATATTTGAATGCGAGAGGGAGGTGGTTTTCTTCCGATAAGGGCCTTCGGAGACCTGTCTGACCCAGTTGCCACAGAGTCGTTCACACATGATGGCTTACAACGACCCGTTGGCTCAGACAAAAGCCTGCATCTGGAGTCACATCTGTGACTGGGATGGCTGTGATGTGACAAGCTTCCTGCTTTACAGCCAGAACCTTTCACTGCTTATTAGCGTAAAAGAGCCATTAAGGAAGAGGAGAGGCTACTGCATTACTGCAACTTTGCTTTCTGGTTTTATTATTCTTATGTTGAAAAAGGGTTTAATGTAAGTTAAAATGGCTTTACCTTTTCCTGCTGGAATACTGAAATGCTTTTTTGTTTTGAAGATCGTGTGATCTTAAAAAGGTCAAACAAACCACAATGCAAAAAAATACTTTCTAAATCAGTATTAAAACTATATATCTTTAAAACAAGATGCATTTTCTTGAAGCAAAACTCCATAGGAGATTTAGGGCCATATTTTAACGATCTAATCGCATGGTCTAAAGTGCATAGTGCAAGTGCACTTTAGAAAAAGTGGATTCGGACACACCCTAGTTTAAAGACGGGTAAAATGGTCGGTGGGTTAGGGTTAGAGGGTTCTAATGGGGTTTTTCCTATTCTCTTAATGAGTAATGGGTGTGTTTTGGGCGTAACGTGCAATAAACCAACCAAGTCGGATTCCACCATATCTTTATGTACACAATAATAATCTTTTACTGTCACAGTTGTCGTCTGCACCATTCTGTCTTCGTCTTCACTTCACTTCCCAGAATCCTCCTTGTCTCCACACCTGAACTCACTCCCTCAATCACCCATCTGTTCTTCGTCATCATCCGTGTCACCTGTCCTCACCCAATTATTGTTCATTAATGTTTGTATTTAGTTCTCTCTCTTCAGTCTGTCTTGGTCGATTCTTGTTTATGTTACCAGTGTGAATATTACCGTTGTGTGTATCCTCTGCCCATCTGTCTGCCTATACCTGGTTGTTGTTTTGAGTTTAGTAAAAGTTTAAATTGGAACTTTGGACTCATCTTGTTCTTCAGCTCGCACCACACCCGTTAAAGAAGAACCGACCGCAAAATGGACGAAGCGGGTCAGATCTTGTTCCATTTTCCAGAATGGCCGTAAGATCGAATCATACTTAGAGGAATTCATAGAGTACAGCCATCTAACCACGCTTACTGATCAGCAGTTGGTGGATTTATTGTGGAGTGGATTAGACCCACACTTCCATTCATGGATGCTACCAGGAAATCCCAGTATGACCATTGAACGGTATCTGGACTACGTGCTTTTGTTGAGCGGCTCAGCCTGCACTGTGGGTGAGCCTGATTGTAACAACCACCGTCACCAGCCACCGTCACCAGCCTCCGTCACCACCCGTCCTGAGTCTCATTCCGCTGAGACCTCCCGTCCAGTGTCTATTGTTCCTGTCCTTGTCCAGAGTCCGGACACGGTCCGCCACGGTCACAGTCGCCTTAAGGGTCTTTTCCAACACGGCAGCCCGAAGGGTCCTCTCCGACACAGCCACCCAAAGGGTGGTCTCCGCCACAGCCGCCCGAGGGGTCCTCACCACCACGGCCGCCCGAGGGGTCCTCACCACCACGGCCGCCCGAGGGGTCCTCACCACCACGGCCGCCCGAGGGGTCCTCACCACCACGGCCGCCCGAGGGGTCCTCACCACCACGGCCGCCCGAGGGGTCCTCACCACCACGGCCGCCCGAGGGGTCCGCTCCGCCCTGGCAGCCTGCTCATCCTGCTCCGCCCTGGTCCCCTGATCTGCCAGCTCCGCCCTGGAGGCTTCCTGCCATCCCCTAATCAGCCTTCAGCGTGCCCACCCCCCCACCCCTGTTGTTCCACGGCGTGAGGTCACGCCTTCCGGGAGGGGGGAGTAATGTCACAGTCGTCGTCTGCACCATCGTCGTCCGTCCTCCATCCTAGGACCCGGAAACCGATCAAGCTCAGCCATCTTGGAAAACATCTCAATTCTGTAATTGCACTGCCAGGAGGCGAGGAGTGAGGAGGCTTCCTGAGGAGTTATGAGCGAGGATACATGGGTGTATCCTTAGCCGAAGTGTTTTATCGTATAAATTCTCCTTCCCCTTCACATTGGTCACGATCCTTTGAATTTATACTTTACCTTTGCAGTTTAAATAAACCACACATCTCACATATTTCAACAGCGTATCTTGCTTTATTGTTATTTATTATGAATTTCTTAAATAACCAACCTAAAACAACATTAGGGCAGATCCTTTGAGCGCTGCTGGTGACGCTGTGAAGTGACGTTTGAGTGATCAAGTATTCCAATGTATAAATAAGCTTTCCTTAGATTCCTCCGTCCTCCTTTTCTTTCCTTGCAGCCTTCCCTCGCAACCTACAGGGGGTGGAGCTGAGACGCAAGGAAAGGGAACGAGGACGGAAAAATAAGAATTGAAGCACCCCAGGTTTCAGTTTGTCAATGGCGCAGTCTATTTCAGTTGCCTAAAAAATAGCAACGCGCCAACAATGCGCCTGAACGCACCTCGTTTTCAGACCAGCACGTCCATGGGCACACAGATGGGCCCACAGATGGGCCCAAATGCATTTGCTATTTAAACAACGCGGTGCAGGACGTGAAAAGGATAACTGCGTCGGGCTGAAACTAGCAAAAAACACTTGCATTGCGCCGGGCGTATGATAGGGCCATTAGACTTATTTTAAATGATATATCTTGAATTAAGTTTATATTTTTTACTCCGTAAGTGATTTGTTTTTTTCTTCTTTTAAAAGAAAGGAAGGAAGTTACCTAATGCAATATATGCATTTGTGTGTTCATTCAAAGTGAATATAGAATATAGTACTGCAATACTTTTTATAAATAACCTGTTATGATTGACATGTATATAATTAAAATAAATCCTATCTATACCATGCTATTCTGTCAATCAAAAAAGTAATTTGACTGCCTATCTGCAGAGGACTCAACCAAGAGCTGAATATAAATGTATAGGATTTTACTTTCTAATCGGTCTTGTTTTTGTTCCTTACAAAACAAGGTCATTATTTTGGCCCCTGATGCATGAGAGTTTCCTGTGTGAGGGAAAGACACAGTCTCTCTCAATACATAAGCCTTATACCTGAGAGGCTACATACATTTGCCTCATTGTTATTCTTTTCTCAGAGCCAGTGTTTGAGTCTTGAGGGCTGTAAGATTCATTCTTTTATCAGCAGAGCCGTCACTCAGTCTGCACTAAACTCTGAACAGAGAACAATGTTTTGTTTTTTCTGAGGATATTTTGTTCTGAAAATCACAATGTCATGTGGCTGAAAAAAATCTGGGGTGGATAAATTGGTACAAAATATAGTAATTGCTGTCTTTCTCTCTTTTTTTTCATTTTGAACAAATGGGGAGAATAGATGATTGACATTTTCTGAAAGACCTGTCAATCAGAGGATGAAACCACTGTAAATATTATAAGAGCAGTTTTATTTTCTATACATTTTCTATGAGGTTTGAATCCTTTTCAAACCTGTTATCATGTCTAAATACATAGTAATGCCTTTAATGTTGTATTTTTGTATTAACATTACAACACATTGTGTTGTATTAGCAGTAATTTGATGTTGCATTATATCGATATACTGTATACATTAAATAAACATGAAAAGTAAAGAGACCAAATAAAAAAATATATATTTAAAAAAAATATTTTGCTTAAATTAAGGGGCTAGCTAGTTTTAGACCAAATATAGTTGGCTAATATTTTCTATAAATTAAAGAAAAATATTAAAAATTAAATAATAACTTGAGTAACAGGGTTAAGTATCAATTTATGTAAAAAATGTAAACATTTGATTTGTTCATTTGAACTAGTCCATTGTTAATTGTATCGCACAACATTTGTGAATATAATTTTTTTTTTTTAAGTCCTGGGACACCAAATTCTACTGTATTTATTGTATGTTATCATTCAAATCTGTCACTTAAAATGCATGTGTTGTTTTCTTCTCTCTCTTTCCCTCCATTTTACCCATTACTCTACAGTATTTGCTCTATTTTTCACCTCCTCTCTCCCTCGGTGACAAAAGACCACTTGTAGACTTGATGATTAAAAATGTTCAATGATCATGGATCATGTATACTTGCATAGAAGGATCTGGGGCAGGACAGGCCATGCAAAGAGGGTTCTTCTTTTTTTTTATTATTATTGGTCCCTGTGCGTCTCTGTTTCAAAAACATCACCAGGCTTTCACTTGTTCTCTTCACTAGTATTTTAGATTTTCCGTCTCTGGCTAGAGTTTTTTTTTTTTCTCCATCAGTTCAGTGTGCTATAAAAAATCTGTTTATATGTTGACTCAATCCTGACCTACGGTATTTGAAAATAGCAACGCCTGAACAAGCTCCCACTCAGTCAGACGGTTTACAGTGCAACACAAGGCAATACAGCCAGTACGGACAGATATCGATGCCGCGCTGTCCAAAGGCCACTAAAAACCTACGATATGAAGCGCTCAATATGAAAAATCAATTTTCTCATACAAAATGTGTTTTTGCTTTTTTGCTTTTGTGCAAGATAAATGTGCATTACACGCCCAGTATAGAGCCGTATGATTTGAAATAATTATATATTGAAGAATCAATCCACCGCCTGTGGTGTTCTAAAGTCCTGCGGTAATAGTGTTTCTGACAGGGAGCCGCTAAATCCCTCTGTGACTGATATAACAGAACAGCAGTCCTAATACTGAGCCAAATCTTCTTTTTCCTTTGACAGAGTCCACGGTGTTCTTTCCTCAGGCCAGCTTTGCCGTGGAAGAAGATATTGGAGAACTCCTGATCCCAGTACACAGGAGGGGAGATGTCAGTGAGGAACTGATGGTGGTCTGTTACACCCAGCAAGGTGCAATACATAGCATACGCAACCTTATATATGCTCTCGTTTTTATGCAGACAGTCTTTATATTTAATAGAATGGCAGATTATGATGGCCAAAAGTACTGCACAAACACTAAACTGGAGCTTGTAGTTGTGTAAAAAATAATATAATATTATGCAAATATGCAAATCGTATGTACAAAAGTTATTCATTTTCATGTAATGCTTTTTGTTAGTGGTGAAACTGCAGGGAGTTTGTGAAATTTCAATAGAAATTCAATGCTAAATTAAATAAAAATGTATCATTAAAAATTAAAGCATTTTAATTACAAATTAAATTATCACAAAAAAAAATCTATATTTAATTAAAAAAATTTATGCCAACAGCTTGGTTGAAAAATGCATTAAATTTATTGAATGTTTAGTATTATTTAAAATCTTAGTGGGTACAAATACTGTTAATAATTGATTCACAACGCTTGACCTAAGCAATATTCTTGTTTTCTTAATTTGTTGAAGAAGTGGTTTAGTTCAACCAAAAATGAACATTTTGTCTGTGGAACACAAAAGTAAATGTTTTTCAAAGAACATTAGATGGATGGAAAGTATTTTGAAGTTATGCAATAGCTTTTTGCGACAAACAGATAAAATATTAGTCATTATTCACTAAGGTTTTTCCTGTCTTCAGACTTCTTGTCTCTAGCCTTTCTTTGTGTTAAAAGTAGAAACACACAAAAATGAATGTTGTTTTAGAATGAATGACACAGACAAAACCATTTCATGTCCTATTTAAAAAAAAAAATTTAAAAAGGGTTTTTGAAAACTTTCATTGTCATTTTTGGGTAAACTCTCCCTTTTAAAGATATATACTTGCAACATTTCCTCAGATGTGTCTTATGTTTGATTTGAATGAATTCCCAGCGTGTTCTTTCTGTGCCTGCTGCAGGCTCAGCCACAGGAACCGTCCCCACTTCTGTTCTGTCCTACTCTGACTACATCTCCCGTCCAGAGGAGCAGGCCAGCATTCTGCACTTTGATAAGGATGAGACAGAGAAGCATTGTCGTGTGGTGATCATTGACGACTCACTGTATGAGGGTGAGGAGAGCTTCAACGTGATCCTCAGTATGCCTATGGGAGGCCACCTGGGGCCAGAATACCCCACTGCGAAAATCCGCCTCCTGCCGGACCAGGACGACGGTAAGTACTTTTTTGCTTTTGTATGATTTAAAGGAACAGGAAATTTTCTCTCCAGGAAGTATTGATTCTAATATTGACAGTTTGATGATATATACACGTGACCTGAACAAAGAAAGTTACAAACGTGCATCTGAGTCATAAGTGGGCTGAATAAGTGGGAGCCGTGGCTTAGTGGTCAGCACACATGCTCTTGGGCTGTGGTGCTCATGTTGGAAATTTGAGTTTGAGTCTGGCACGCGTCATTTCCTGTTCCAGTTTTTTCCCCTCATTTTTTTCCCTCTCTCTCCCTTCTTCTTTTTTATCAGTAAAAGGTGCCAAAAGTACCAAATTAAAAATAAATGTAAACCATTTTCTTTTAATAAAAAATAAAAACGATGAGGCAGACTTACAATTCAGTCTGTGAACCAAACAAATTAGAGCTATTCACAGTCCATATCATGCTCAGTTTTAGTTCAACACACAGTGATATTTAAGGAGCAGTTTATCTTTCTCCAAAGCCTTGTATAGCGACAGAATTTTTGCGTGTCTCGTGTGCGTACGGCATCCAGCGGATGAACCCAGAATAGACACAATGCACATGTAAATGGGCAACACTGAAGTTTGCACGGGAGACTCTTTCTCCTCCAGCGTTATGAGGCCTGAAATCACAGATAAAGTTGAGTTATTCTAAAGCCTTCTTTCCTCAAAGCAAGAGAATTACTTATTTTTCAGTGGAAAGCGAACAGATTTTTGTTCTTTTATCTCTGTTTTGCTGTTATTATGGCACCTCTCAAAAGTTTGCTGAGAAAAATAGGAGCCGCTGGCTTAGCCCACCTAAGACCGAAAGCGTGAAATTGTACTCAGGAGAGAGCTGGAAGGTATAGAGTTCATCCTTTGGCTCACCATGACTAGCAAACTATACATTAACATACGTGTATATAACGCTGTGTCTGAATCCCCGTGCTGCTCAACGCTGAACGTGGATTAGTGGCAAGGGGAAAGCTTTCATCAAGTTAAGTTCAGCTAAGCATGCTGCATTTGGTATATCTGACAAATAGTATTAAAGCGTAAATAGTGTGTGTGTGTGTGTGTGCGTTTAAGAAAGGGGCTGTGTAATTAGAGGATGTTCTTGGCACTTTGTTTTGGCATGTCTTTCTGACTCTTTATCTACCTGTCTTTCTCACACACAAACAGTACACCTCAGGCTACTAAAGTTTTTTCTGGGGCAATCCTCTTGTCTGTGGTACAATATCCTAAGGGTATTAGATCATATCTGCCTCTATCTGAGGCTGTTATCAGTAAATCTGGGCTAAAACCACCAAAACATCAATCAGCAGCTTGTAATAGCAAAACACGCCTTAAATTCAGGGATAGAGCTGCAAATGAGTGTATCATTCCAGCCTATTGTGATTATTTAAGCTTAACGTAGAGGTTACAAGGCTCCTAAAGGCTTTAAACATTTATTATAAGATAAGTGTAACTATAATAAATTGTCTTTACTTAATCCAGGACATGAGCTGTGCAAGATACAATTCTGTGGACAATATACTGTATTCCTGCTCTCTCAAGATGAGAGCTTAAATCCAAGTGAGCTACTTACTGCACAGTATTTTAAGACATCATAAGCATATTACAGCACCACAAGGTAGGAAGCAACATTATTCTTCCCTCTAAAATGCCAAATGTTGGCCAAATTCTAAAGCAGTGTCACATGTTTCTTTGTATTGCAACAAACTCAAATATATATATATAAAGCATTTATACTCTATTCTGTAATGAAAGGTATCGATAGAAATAGTTCAATGACTTTTAAAATAGTAAAATGAAATGACTATTTCGACCCCAAAAAAAATACTTTTATTCAGCAAGGTTGCAATAAATGGATCAAAAGTGACAGTAAAGACATTTATAATGTTACAAAAGATTAATATTTCAAATAAATGCTGTTCTTTTGAATTTTAAATGAATCAAAGAATCCTGAAAAAAGTTATGGTTTCCACAAAAAATATTAAGCAGCAACTGTTTTCAAAATTGATAATGATAAGAAATGTTTCTTGAGCAGCAAAATAAGCATATTATTATGATTTCTGAAGGGTCATGTGACACTGAGACTGGAGTAATGATGCTGAAAATGCAGCTTTGCCATCACAGGAACAAATTATATTTAATGTTAAAATAGACAACAGACATCTTTTGAATTGTAATAATATTTCACAACAGTATTGTTTTTCCTTCCTTTTTGATCAAATAAATGCAGCCTTGGTGAACATAAGAGACTTCTTTCATAAACATTAAAATAATCTTACTGACCGCAAACTTTAGAGCGGTTGTGTATGTGTACATGCTTTCTATTTCATAATAAGTTTAGAGCATTGCCTCATTGGCTTAGCATCGTGATCATTTCAAATTCATTCATTCTTTTTTTTTACTTTTTAAAAAAATGCTACATTTATGAGATCCTGAAAAACAGCAATACATGCCACAACGGTCTTTGTTTGTCTGTGTGAAGAGAGCTGTTTTTCTACATTCTTTCTATTTGAAATGCTGACTGTGAATAAAAATGAAATTTTACGTAACTCCTAAATCTGTATCATCCTGTATCTGTATCTCTCCTCAGTCTCTCTATTTCTCTCTTGTGAACACGTACTCGCACATACCTATGCATGAATTATTGATCTGGTGGCCCTAGTTTGGCTGCTCAAGTAGGTTGTGTATCATTTCTGTTTTTATTTTTCTGTTTATCAAGGTTTCATAACCGAATGAAGAGAGTCTGTGAAATATTTTCTGTGTCATTTAGATTTATGTGGAGTGGTTAACTGCAGATGGAGAGATAAACATCACTACAGCAGAGTAAAGCAGAACACCTTCCCCCACATGACCAGACACCATGAGGAAAAAGTGTGTGTGTGTGTGTGTGTGTGTGTGTGAGGCAGGAGTTTGCAGGTAAACAGACAAAGGTTGACTCCCTCAGGCAATGCAGGGATGATTTTTATCTCCGAATGCTGGAGAGATCTCAACGAGCGAGGAAAGAAGGTCAAAACTACAGCTGAAATTTCAGTCCAAAACTCAATTACTCTCTCTCAGTTGTGTGTATGTGTGCCAAACATGAGAACGGGTTTGATGCTGCCTGTGTATGAGATAAACCGCGTTGGGAAGATACTACATCTTGCGAATGAACTATAATTTTTCCAGTTGCTTGAAAGTAGTTTAGCTGTTTGTTTGTTTTTAAATAGTTTTGCTTTTTCATTCGTTTGGTGAGTCGGGTGGACTGAGTTTGGAAGTTACTTTTGTCTCTCTCTGAGAGCTAATGAATGCATCAAAACAAACAAGTTCCGGATGCCGAGCTCAGTGTTATTTGGCCGACAGCGACTGAGCTCACTGCGGATTAAAACTGAAGAGATGTTCTGCTGCAGGGATAAAGAGTACAGCAAAAACTAGTGGAAATAGTCGAACATAGCCAGACTGCAGGATATGCTGGCTACTTAAACAGAAAGAGACCACTTGATTTACAGTATTTGTAAAATGACCAATCATAGGTTACTGAAATTGAGAATTTACTACAAAATATACCTGCACAGGGAAATTAATGCAAGTGTGGTCAGCAGAACATTTGTGTAGAATTTCCATTGTATGTTTTATTTAAATTATGAATACTTTTAGAAATGAAAACTTTTATTCAGCAAGAATGCATTAACTTTCTATTGATCAAAGAATCCTGAAAAAATATATATATTAAGCATAAGCAGCACAACTTTCTTCAACATTGATGCAAATAAGAAATGTTTCTTGAGCAGCAAATCAGCATATTAGAACGATTTCTGAAGGATCGTGTGACACTGAGACTGGAGTAATGATGCTGAAAATTCAGCTTTGACATCACAGGAATAAATTACATTTGAACATTTAACAGTTCTTTGAATTGTAATAATATTTCACAACAGTAATGTTTTTCCTGTCTTTTTGATCAAATAAATGCAGCACAACAGACATCTTTTAAAAACATTAAAAAAGTCATACCGACCCCAAACCTTTGAATGGTACTGTATATTATATCATATCCCAGATAGCACATACATATCATAGAGATGTCAATTTATTGTTGTCATTTATTGTGAGAGCAAAAAGTCAGATATTAAATAGGTGTATATTATATTATATTAATTATATTATAGGTTTTTTAAGCCATTGAAAGAACTTGACGTTATTTACAGCTCTGGGGATTGGCTGAAAACGGTTGTGTGAGCAAAGATGGCAGATTCCTAATTGTGTTCACCAGCTGAGCAACTGTCATTGTGATGAATGGGAATACTATTGTATAGCTCTCTCAATATAATATAATAAATATGTATAATATAATGCTCGAAAATGCATAGAAATGCTCATATTCAAAAGTTCAGGGTGTGTAAGATTATTTGAATGTTCATGAACACCAAGGCTGCTTTTATTTAATCAAATCAGTGATCAACAACTGTAATATTGTAACATAATTCCAATTTAAAATATTTTTTTCTATTTTAATATAATTATTTTAAAATGCACTTTATTCCTGTGATGCAAAGCTGAATTTTCAGCGTCATTACTCCAGTCTTCTGTGTCACATGATCCTTCAGAAATCGTTATAATATTCTGATTTGCTGCTCAAGAAACATTTCTTATCACTGTTGAAAACAGTTGTGCTGCTTGATAGTTTTGTGTGCAATATGCTTCAGACCGTCATTGAACGGACAGTGAGAGGTCTGTACGTGTGCCGCGCGCCATCTGAGGCTGAGACGTCCAAGAACCAGAGATTAATGCCTGACATGATGCTTTCTGCTCAACATTGTTTGTATGACAGTGTAGCCCTGGGTGGAGGTGGAGAATATGAGAAGTATATCTACAGAGGCACCTGTCTGTAGTTTGAAATGAATGCCTTGACACAGCATGCGCTTCTGTCTGACAGATGTTTATAGTTGGAGACTAGCAAATGTTTATGTCTAGAGAAACTCAAATATTAGCACACAACACAGCATGCTCTGACTGTCAATAAGCTTTGCATTCACATTAAATACACTAACTCCCCAATAACTCCCTCGTGCATTAGCTTTCAGGGGTGTCGATTTCAGAACGCAGCATAGAGATGCACTCCAAACCTTGTAGATCATCAGAACTGCCGCCCACTGAGCTAAAATGGTGTTCTCAGTCAGCAGTATCAGCAGCATCAGAGAGCCAGCTGTCTGAAAAAATGCTTTGTGCTGTTTCCTGTTCTGGCATTTATTGTGTGGAATGTACACACAGGTATTATTGCTCGCATAAATCTGTCTACTAAATCAGTGGTGTTGAAGCCGCGGGGCATAAAGACTGCCTCTGCATTAGCGAACCACCTGTGTAGCTCCAGACTAAATCAATACTTACTTTAATGCTCAGATGTGGATAGTGGACCAGTGCTCATGCTGTTTGGTGCTATAATAGTTTATGTTGGTTTCATTTATTCTTTTTATTGATTTTGAAAATGTACCATGGTTGTATAGTTGATATTTTTACAGGTCTAGAGAAAATACAATATTAGCCTGTAGATATCTGTCTGCCTGTCTGTCATTTTTAATAATGAATACTTTTATTCATCAAGGACGGGTTAAATTGATCAATATGGCAGCAAAGACTTTTACATTGTTCATTTCGAATATATACTGTTCTTCTAAACTTTCTATTTATCCTGAATAAAAATGGTAAAGTTTTTTTAAAACTTTGAAAACAACTGTTTTCAGCATGAATGAAAACATTTCTTAAATAAATGAGTTATTTAAAATTAGATTAAATTGTACAAATATTTTACAATATTACTGTTTTTCCTGTATTTTTGGAAAAATTCATGGCTGACTTGTAATAAAAACTTTGAAAAAAATCTTAGCGACCCCAAACTTTTGAACGATAATGTTTATATATAATTTTTTTATAAATTGTAATTTAATCAGATAAGTATTTCTCTAACTAAAGGCAATGAAAGGTTTTAAATCATACAAAGTGGGTTTCATGCAAAATCTGAAATATTTCTAATGCATGTGTTTTGTAAGATAGTGAGAGAATCAATGTGATACTCAAATAAAACTAAAAATACACAACATTGCATGTTATACATTTTTATGATTATTGTGGTAATATAGTCGTTTTTGAATTGGATTGAGCTGGGGTTTTTTTCTTATCACCATTGTAGTTAGTTTCTAAAGGATTTTATTCAGGGGAAAAAAAATTCACAAAAAATATTATATTTCGCATTTTAGAAATAACAGTTTCCATTGATTTCACCACCATAATGATAGTTCACCTGTGATTTAGTATGGTTTCACTACAAATCAGTTCAGCTATGGTTAATATGCAAGAATGTCATAAAGAAGATACTACATGTCAAAAACACTCTTTTGATGTCCCTTTTCAGAATCATTTCCTTGTTAACAGTAATTTCAAATCTTATTTCTCCCTTGAAGTGTAAAAATAGCTCCTGCTTTTGACAGATACAACTAAATACAGCACAGATCTCAATGCTTTCCACCTGCTATTCATACTTAGTTTTCTCCAAGATGTTTCACAAAGCTGTCAAAACTGCACAAACCCATCCGCACTGCACTCCATGCTACCGACAGACACGCTAGCGAGTTCAAACATGAATTTCCACAATCGAAGAACACACAGACTTTTTATCAGTCTCCTGAAGCTTTAAAAAGCGCTGACAGACTTGTGCCTGAGAGCAGGCTTCCGGAAATAGACATGTCGTGCGGAGGTTTTGATTGGACCAGGACATCTCGGGGTAGACAGCCACCAATATTTGCCAAATATAATGGAGGTTTTGAAAGAACACAAGCTATTTTTGAGAATTGGAATATGGATCTAACGGTGCTGCAGATGAAACGGTGTCTGTCTAATCGAAACTCTCATTGTTTGGACACCTGGTTATGGATTATCCCCATGTGCCTATATCCATGCGGGTTTGATAATGAGCTGTTTTTTCTAATTGTATCTTCTTCATAAAATTGAATCTTGTGAAAGTTTGCTCTCTGTGGCGCAAATGTCGTCAAACACCTGCTTTGTGCATGAATCCTTCCTCATTAGCCCTACTGAGTATGATAACGCTCTGATGATTCAGCACAGTTCATATATGCTGTGATAAATCCTGAAATGGGTTTGCTTGATGCTTCTGCCTGTGTGTCCAAATATAATGCAGTGTGAGATTGTACCCAGAGGGGCTTTAACCTTCAGCTTCACCCTTCGTCTCATGCGGCTCTGACTATTTCAACACGCTAATTCTTTTTTAATGCTTCCCCTCATTTTCAACAATTGAATCATTTTAAAACATCTTAACCATGAATACTAGTCTTTCCTTTTATTCTTTTTTATTACAACCTTTGTGCCTAAAGCGTGATTATTTTTTTTTAATCCGCAAACAAATAAACTTATTGTAAAAAAGGGAAAAATCACATAACACAGAACACCCTAGCAACCAACTGAATAGAAACCCATTTGCAAATACTCACAATACTTTAGGATCTTTTGCATAGGCAGTTTCAAGAAAATTTTAAATATATAATAATCTTATTGTGAGTGTTTTAAATTAAGCAACGAATTCAATTTTTTAATTGTTTCTCTATAAACGATAAATTGTTTCTGAATTTATCCAAAATCGTGCAGCTATATTTTTTAGCATACGCAGAATTATTTAACATTAAAGGGTTAGTTCACCCAAAAATGAAAATTAAGTCATTAATTACTCACCCCCATGGTGTACCAACCCCGTAAGACCTTCGTTCGTCTTCGGAACACAAATGAAGATATTTTTGATTAAATGTGACAGCTGGATCACTCCTCCATAGGCTCCCTAAGGGAATGACACCGGACGGCCCAGAAAGTCATTAAAGAAAATGTTTAAATATTCCATGTCACAACAGTGGCTCAACTATAAGTTTATCAAGCGACGAGAATACTTTTTGTGCGGAAATAAAACAAAAATAACGACTTTATTCGACTATTCCTTTTCTTCCTTGTAGGCCTGAAACGAGACTTCAAGAGATTTCCACGACGCATACGCGAGAATTGCGATCTCCTTCAACTACTTCAGTTAAGTTCTCGCGCTTGATAAACTTATAGTTGAGCCACTGTTGTGACATGGAATATTTAAACATTTTCTTTAATGACTTTCTGGGCCGTCCGGTGTCATTCCCTTAGGGAGCCTATGTAGCAGTCATAAACCTCTCAGATTTAATCATAAATATCTTCATTTGTGTTCCGAAGACGAACGAAGGTCTTACGGGGTTGGTACAGCATGGGGGTGAGTAATTAATGACTTAATTTTCATTTTTGGGTGAACTAACCCTTTAATGATAAACAAAATACTATGAAAATGGCTGACACCGCCGTCGGTGTATGAATGGGTGAATGTGAGGTAAAGCGCTTTGGTGGCCATTGGGTCTGTGAAAGCGCTATATAAATGCAGTCCATTTACCATTTACCATGAAAATAATTAGCTGAAGTCTATTGCAGATATAGATTTCTATACATGATTATAACTGCACAGTCAACTTGTTCTCTAGTGTTCACTAGCAGGTGTTTTGACTGTTCCAATATGGCGAATGGAGTCGCTATTGAGGCATCTATATTTGGCTGTGTGTGTCAGAAGCTTCTGCTCTAACCCCTAGGCCACAGCTAGAAAATAAGTGTTTTGATCTGTTAATTTCTTACAGATTTACAACAACATCTACAACAACTTAGATCAGGGTATTTAAATGCTAGTGAACATGAATCTAAAATGACATATTAAACCCTGTAATATGTGTCCTGATCTTATGTTTGGAGTGTGTTCTGAACAGAGAGGTTACAGGCATTTCTTTGTAAGTGGCTTCCTGTAGATAATGCGAGATGACAGCTGTTGAATCCTCGCAGGAACCTCTGCTCTTAGACGCCGCGGGTGAGAAAAACAGAAACCTCCTTACAAGGTGTCAGTTTGTTGTCATGGAGACCGGCGTCCACTGTTCCGTCAGCAAACTGAACAGTGGTGTTGAGATGGTGAATTTGGTGGTTATGAAATAAAGCTGGTTTTAGCAATCGTACACATTTTATTACTCGGTAGAAGGTTGATTTACTATTCAGTACATCATTTATTCAAGGTTTTTCTCAAACTTTACTATTAATTGGAAATTCTAAGATGTTCTTGTATGTCACAGAATAAAATGGAGGAGGGTTGAATTTTAGGGTTGGTACATGTAGTTTAATTTCAATAACTGCAATCAACAGGGTTCCCGCAGCTTGTTTATTGAGAGTGTTTATTTTTGAGGATTCAAAAAAAGGAGTTTTCATT
Organism: Tiaroga cobitis; assembly: GCA_030578255.1. Lineage (NCBI taxonomy): Eukaryota > Metazoa > Chordata > Actinopteri > Cypriniformes > Leuciscidae > Tiaroga > Tiaroga cobitis. The sequence continues at coordinate 22,605,742 of CM060600.1, forward strand.
GTAGGGTGGTTGTGTTCACACACTGCAAAGACACATTTATATCCAAACACCATGTAAAAGTCAATTTTGCATCCGATGACCCCTTTAAGGACATAATTAAGTACTTGGCAGTATATGGGAAGTTGTGTGTGGAGTGATGAATCACAATGAACACGAGTTACATGGTGATGCTCCAGAGGTGTCTTCGAAAATCTGCTGAGAAATATAATAATAAATGCATCTCTACCACATTTTTCAACAAGACAATGCTCCTGCCCAAATTGCAAAGACGGCCAATAAGTGGCTTGAGAACAAGTTGAGAACAATATTTGGTCTCACATTAAACTCAAACGAGCTGGGAGACATTTTTCAACTACTCATGAACTGTTGTAAGCCATTAACATTGAGTGGAACCAGTGGCGCAAAAAGTGGGTATGCGCTATATGCGGCGGATAGGGGCGCAGCACCATGGGGGGCGCCAAAGCGATGGTAATTTTTTTATTTTTTTATTAAAATTTAATAAAAAAAAAAAAATATATATATATATTGTATTTTCTATATGTAGCTGCTGTTGTCCATTTCTAAATCATTTCTGCATTTCTTTAATGTTATATAAAATTTTAGAGGACTAACAGGCTAGAGTTAGCGCAAAAAATGTTACTGCATACCCCTCTGACACTGGGTAGTTGTGCCCCTGAGTGGAACAACACTGGCTCTTCTTCTTTTGGTTTGGCATATTCTTTTGCCCAGGAGTGTAATGTGGTATACATGTATAAATAGCTAAACATCGCAATAAAATATAAGAAAAATAATAGCATTAAATAAAATAATTAAACATTTTTGTTTTTTGAATGCTTTTCAAATTTGAAGAATGTAACATTCACGAAAAAATTATGAAAACTCATTGTCCATGGAAATTGTCTGCTTATGCCCTTACAGCTCCTGTGTTCTACTTCGACAATCAGGAGTATCACGTCGATGAGAGCGATGGCCACGTTGAAGTCCGTGTGTGGAGGACGGGGACGGATCTCTTGAAAAAAGCTACAGTCACTGTGAGATCCCGCAAAACAGACCCTGTTTCTGCTGAAGGTGAGTGATACCGTTGGTTTTCCCAGTAATCCATTGTTTTTTTCTCCATCCTCAACCAGCATTGTTACTCATTTCCAATCATAACAGAGTTCATAATCATAACAGAGGTCAGCAGCACAAGCCCTCTTTTGGGGTTAAAAACTACTGGCATTTACTATCAGGATAAGACGAGCAGTGAAAAATTAGCAATGAAAAGGCGCGGACAGTTATTTTTGCGTCTGACCTTATTGCATATGCATTTGTAGGAGTTTTCCTTTCAGCTGCAATATTTATGGAAGGAGAGTATTTAAATGAATCATGCAACATGATTTACTAAGGTTTGTGCTAGTCAATTTACTAGTATTTATGCCATTATTTAATGCCCAAAAAACATGTCTTAAGCCATTTTGCGCCGGTGTTGTTGGTAGATCACACGCACCTGATTATCAATGGCTCTGCTTGTTTGCGACCCTACACGTGTCAGTAAATCACCTGCAGAATTTTCCACTCCCATCTGAACTTTATGGGATTGCGGTCTCATGCTGATTAGTAAATCTGGCCCTTAGAAGAAGAGTTCATTTAATTAATGGCCAGTGAAACTGAATGTAAAACTAAATTAAGCCTTTTTTGGTTGAGGAAACCTGTCTTGCTGTATGTTAAACAAATAAATAAATGCTACAGATTTGTGTAAAGAAATCTTTTCAATCTCCAGTTCCTGTCTTCCCAGCAAACTCATGAATTGCAAAATGCTGAACAGGACAGTCCAGGGTATTTCATAAATGTGAGAGTGTTATTGACTCTTGTGGCTTCAAGTGACGTGAGGAGCTCTTAGCAAAGCTAAAAAAAAAAAAAAAAAACTCTGTTCATCCAAGTCCTCTGTGTTCAGCCAAACCAAACGTAGCTATAAGTTCTATACCGTACATTGATCCCTCAAAAAAAAAAGAAGCAGTAGCAGTCTCTCTTGAGAGGATTAATCGAAAGTGAGAATCCTGTGCTTCTGCCATTAAATACTGTCTGACCTCTTTCTGACCATAGCCTTATTTCTGTGTGTTCATCCGCTAGCGGGGGTAGACTATGTGGGAATCAGCAGAAACGTGGACTTTGCAGCGGGTGTGAGCATGCAGATGGTCCGAGTCACCATCCTGGATGACCTAGGCCTGCCCGTTCTGGAAGGAACAGAGAGGTTTGAGCTTATTCTTCGGATGCCCTCCAATGGAATTCTGGGAGAGCCAGCGAAAGTAACAATCTTTATCAACGACTCCGTTTCAGACTGTGAGTATTTTTGAAGATTTTTTCCTAACAAAATTGTGACTGAGACACACACACACACTCACGTTGTCTTTTCATATTTAATGGGGATTTTCCATAGACATAATGATTTTTATACTGTACAAACTGATTCCTTCCCCTTATACTAACCCTTCTACTAAACCTAACCATCACAAAAAAGCATTCAGCCTGTTTACATAAAGGCTCCAGCATTGCGCATCCTCATATTATACATTGCCGACTATACTATGAAGGTTTTCCTGAGTATACTATAAAGGTAAGAACAAAACAGTTGTTTCTTCACTCCAGTTTTTGCTTTTTCCGTCGCCATTTGCCATTTTCCCCCTCAAATGTTGAGACTATTGTTTGTGCAACACGTGGTGTTTCTATGACTGTCCAAAGCATGTGAAGGCGAGGCATGCGATTGAGCATCTGTTGCTAAGCATCTAGCCGTAACATTCTAAAACCGCATTGTTTCACATGTTTGGCTAGGCAAAAGCAGTGGTAAACCTGCTCCAGAGCAGAGTAAACTGCGAAACGTTCCTCTACCCAGGGTTAAAAGCCGGATTTAGAACAATGATAAGCACAGTGTGAAAAGGCCTATAATGTTTCATAGATTTGCCCACAGAATGAATGACTAGTTTTTGTCCATGATGCGTAGGTAGATTGTTGCATATTAGAGCATCTTGATTTGTATATTCTTTATTTTTAGTGCCAAAGGTGCAGTTTAAACAGACTGTGATGACTGCAGAGGAGAGTGAAGGTCACATCACTGCAATGGTTCACCGCAGCGGAGACATCAGGCACAAGTCCACTGTACGTTGCTACACCCGGCAGGGCTCTGCACAGGTGGTGTCTGACTTTGATGAGAGACCCAACACGGATGCGTCCATCGTAACTTTCTTGCCTGGTAAATGACCTCTCATGCAAGCCGGGATGTGGAAGTACAAACAAATGGATGATGAACAAATTAATTAATAAATGAACGAACAAATAATTTAATGAACGCATGATAAATTAATTAATGAACTTACAAATAGGTGAGCGAATTAAATTTGAATTAAACTGTTTCGAAAAATTTAATTTTTCACCTTTATTTGCCCAAACTCAACTAAGTGATGACCCTTTATGTAAGTTGGGATGTGCAATGGGGGTGAGGGGTGTGTTCAACTGAATAAACAAACAAACTAGTGAACAAACAAATAGGTTAGTCAATTAAACAGTTGAGCAAAAAGACAAATAGCTCACCTTTGCAAGGTGCGCCATTAGTCGCTTTTCCACTGTCAGGCCGAACCGTTCTAAGAACAGTAAGGAATGGTTCCAGTTATATTTCCACTTGAGCTTGGTTCGGCACGGCACCATTACAAACCGTTCTCAGCCCGGAATTCTCAACACTGTTGGCTAACCATGGTAGAATACGTGTAGTGATGTCGCCACTCAGAATTGGTCACTTGTCTGTTGCCTGGCTGTCTGTAGTGCTATTTGAGAAAAGTTAACGCAAGTTGGTAATAAAATGAAAACGTGGTCACTATTTACATATTATCTGTAAACTAAAGTAACAACTGACACATTTGTATTACATTCCAAAGAGCTTTGTTATCAGCCCCACAGTGGAAAATGAAACCCTATCCGAACTAGCTGGGCCCGAATGGCATGGAATGGAATGGTTAAGCAATGGGAATGGTTTGGCACAGTGGTGTAGTCTACGTGATACGCAGGTATACGCCGTATACCCACTAGAAAATGTCAAGGATTTACGTATACCCACTAGGAAACGTCAAGGATTTCCGCATACCCACTTAAAAAAGCGCGAGGATTCGTAACAACATCGTTTTGTGACAGAACTTTCATTCATAAATTCACTCCGCCGTCTGTGTTTGCGCAGCGACACGGATCGAATCGCGGAATCCAGTCACAAATGTAATTAGCTGCAAAGCGGAATGTCACGCAATTTGGCCATTTTTGAATGAATAAATCAAAAGTAGGGATGTACAATGAATTAAATCTCGATATGTACTAGTGTCTATGAATATCAAAGCTCAAAAAGACTGCTATTGAAATAAACTCTGCATGTCTGTGTGTCTCTGTGAATGAGCGCTCAATGTGTGCTCTACGCATACTGAAGCGCAAGTGACACTCGTGGTGTTTTTAGCGTCTATGAGGACATGGACACATTTGAACTTCATCGCAGAGCTTTTATGAGAGTCCCTGCACAAGAATTTTACCATTTCATTTGATAAAACTATCATCATTCATTAGTATCATATACACTCACAAACTTTAAAGTATTTGATAAAAACCTGTCAAAATAAAAGTTTTGTATAACTTGAAGAAAATATAACAGAAATATATTACTATTGCACAGTAGAGCATAATTCAAGTAGGCCTAATAATAATAATAATAGTTTATTAAGACACATAGAAACTCAAATGTCTTTATGACAACCCACCAAAATAAAAGTTTGTAGAGAGAAAGAAAGTAACTCGAAGAAATTACGAAAGAAATTGCATAGTAAGATGTACTTTTTAAAATAATAATAATCAAATCTATTTAAACATTATTTTAAAGGAATATCACAAAGTTTTTATACATTTTTTAATTTAAACAGTGATTTCTTTTTCTTCAACACCATTTTAAAAAGTACATTTGTATTTGTGCTTATAATGTAAAGACATTTGAGTTTCTGAGTGTTTTAATAAACTATTATTATTATTATAATGAAAAAAAAATGTTGGGTTGGGGGACGGGGACGGGGGGGTGGGTGGGTGGGGACGGGAGGGGGGGGGGGTTATATCACAGTATACTCACTACAAAAAACTAGACTAATTCCACTGTCATGCCAAACCAGTGGTGTAATCCAATCAATTATCCTTTTTGTAAGCTAGGATGTAGAATAGGAAGAATACAACTGAATAAATGAATGAATAAAAAATGAAACTAATGAATGAACAAATAAACATTAAACCTGAATTAGACAGGTAAAATTACACCCTTCACCTTTACTTGATATCTACCATTCAAGTTATAAACATTTGTCTGAAAAGGAGGTCATGAGAAAAAAAAAATGAGCTGTTTTCACACTTTGGTCTCCATGTTTTGGTCCCTAGGTGAGGCTGACAAACCATGTGTGCTAAAACTGGTGGATAATTCTATTCATGAGGAGGAGGAAGAACTGCGGCTGGTTCTGGGAAACGCGAAGAGCGACTCGCCGTACGGAGCGTCCATAGGCGAAATGAACGAAATGCTCATAAAGATCAATGACAAAACTGACAGTAAGAAAGAAACAAAAAAAAAAGTCATCACAGCGGTTTTCATCTGAAATGCACTTTAGATGAATATTAATATAAATATCTGACATTTAGGTTCAGATTTCTAGAATTTGGGTCAAACTTCAGTAAACTCCTACAGATTCTCTTTGGCTAAGAATCTTTTAATGAACACAAACTCCTCGATTCTCATCTGTCTTTTTCAAACCATTCATTTTCCTCTGTCAGAGCCCACCATCAAGTTTGCCGAGACAAAGTTCAGTGCTAGTGAACCAAAAGAGTCGGGGCAGATGACGTTGGTGAAGATCCCCATCCGCAGGACAGGAGACTCTTCGAAAGTGTCTCTGGTGAGGGTGCACACGAAGGACGGCTCTGCCATATCCGGAGAAGACTACCATCCCATCTCCCTCGGTGAGGCATCTAGAGGCCAGAACGGGTCATTTGCATTCTGAATATGCCGCATCTAATTATCCTTGGTAGATTGGCAGGTGGCTCCAAGCAGCTTCCACATGCATGCATTTCCTGTCTACATCAGGTTAGATAGAGTTCAGGATGCAAATGACAAATGCAATCAGGTGTGGAAGTGTTTAGGAGAAGAAATATCAGGATGTTGTTTATCTTTTAGTGTATGTATGTAATCAGATATTTTGTGTGTGCAGATGTTGAGTTTAAAGCGGGTGAGATTGAGCATGTAGTGGAGGTGGAGATTCTGTTTGATAGCATACGAGAGATGAGAGAGGCCTTCACTGTCCACCTGAAACCAGACGAGAACATGATTGCTGAAATCCAGGTGGGAAATGTTCATAATGTTTCCCTGTGGTGCGTTCTTCATATTTGAAGTTTCATACACAATTAATGTTGAATTACAAATCTGTGTCTCTTGTATTGGCAGATGACTAAAGCTATAGTGTACATCGAGGAGAGCAACAGTATGGCTGACGTCACGTTCCCTTCACTGCCTCATGTTGTGTCACTGTTACACTATGATGATGTGAGAAGAACCAAAGAAAATGCCCACCCAGCTGCTGGATACCCCGTCGTCTGTGTCACGGTAGGTTTGTCAGTAGAAAAAGTCAGTCAGAAGTTCAGAGCGTTTAATGTAATTATGGGGTCGTTTTTATCAAGTTTCTGTAGATCCTTGAAGTACAAGTGAATAAAAAGGTTATAAGATTAGAATGATTTGTCCAAGTTTAAGCTATAAAAAAAATGGTTTTACGGTTTTTAAAAGTGGTTTTATCTAGGAACTCTTTTGGAGGAACTAATTTAGCTCCTACTTCAGAGTAGGGTCTAAACCAGCATAGATTATAGCCTATATATTTACTCCACAAACTAACTCAACGAACATGAAAAACAGTGATAGATGGGCCTCTTAACCTTTACGCTGAGGAGAAAATCCAACGCAACTTTGAGGACACCAAGAGAAACATGATTATGTATTTCTGCTCAGATAGCAACACTGGACATCAACCACACGGCATACCCTACTAACTTTTTATTACTGTCTACTTTCTATGTATAATAGTTCTATCTAATAACATATTAGACAGGACTGTTAGATGAGTCGTAAACTAATGACCACGGAGAATACGAGCACTGTGAGCTCAGGCTCTGGCGTTCTCTGCGCCATATAATAAGGTCCGCCGCGCCGTCAAAATAAAAGTCACAACAAAAAACTTGGCTTACGTCACTTCAGAGTTCCTACGGGTGGTGCGAATTCAACCAGAAAACGTTCCTAGGGGAACCATTAGTTCTCGGGGAACCACCCTAGTGGTTAATTCCTAGAACTAAGTTCCTAGAACTATCCAGTGCGAAACCCCCTATTGTCTACCATTGTAACAGATATTTATATCTTCTGTCTTTTTACAGTATACAGTGCATATAGGCCTATATAGATGCCCCTATTTTACATTTGGGCCCCTGCCACGAGAAACTTTCTGTAGATCCCTGTATACATTGGATTGATTTTAATAGCTTTAATGTACCTGAAGTACATTAAACTAGGAACATCTCCTAGCCAATCACTAGGAAAATACCAGTATCAGATCAGGACTCGGTATCGGTAGATATATCAATTTCAAATGCTCAGATCGGATTGGGGCACAAATATTGGCCCTTATATTAAAACAAACACGCACACACACACACACATTTCATTTCTTTGAAAAAATCGTGCCCCAAACTTTTGAACGGCAGTATTTTCATTGAAGCTGCATTACATTTAGTCATTTAGCAGACGCTTTTATCCAAAGCGACTTACAACTGAGGACTAAACCAAGCGAGTCATCGTGAAGAGGCAAAAACAACGCAAGAAGTGCTCAAAATACAAAGTTCAGACATAGCTCGGAGTAGCATAAGCCAGGCAAGCGAGGATTTAGAGGAAAGGATTTTTTTTTTTTTTATTTTTTTTTTTTATGTTAAGTGCTCCCGGAAGAGATGAGTTTTCAGTTGCCTTTTGAAAGCTGTCAGGGGTTCTGCATTCCGGATGACGGTGGGGAGATCATTCCACCAACATGGAACCGTGAATGAGAATGTTCTGGAGAGTGATTTTGTGCCCCGCTGTGATGGTACCACGAGCCGTCGCTCATTGACCGATCGTAGGCTTCTGGTAGGGATGTAGACTTGTAGTAGTGAGTGGAAGTAGGAGGGAGCCTAACCTGTGGTCAATCTGTAAGCAAGCGTCAAAGCCTTGAACTTGATGCGAGCAGCGAGTGGTAGCCAGTGCAGAGAGATGAACAGAGGAGTGACGTGGGCCCTTTTGGGCTCGTTGAAGACAAGACGAGCTGCAGCATTCTGGATCATTTGTAGAGGTTTAGTTGCACATGATGGAAGTCCAGCCAGAAGAGCATTGCAGTAATCAAGCCTAGAAATGACCAGGGCCTGGGCGAGAAGTTGTGTTGCATGCTCAGTTAGGAAAGGCCTGATCTTCCTGCATTATCTGATGTTCTTTCTTGTCTCTGACTTATCCAGGCCTGTAACCCCAAATATCCCGAACATGACAAAACAGGCTCCATCTGCATTAGCGAACGCATCAATGACACACTGACTCATTACCGATGGCTCATCGGCGCCCCCAGTGGTCCGGATGGCGTCACCAGCCCCATGCGAGAGGCTGACTTCGATACCTTCTTTACGTCTTCCAAGATGATCACCCTAGACTCCATTTACTTCCAAGCGGGCTCTAGAGTGCAGTGCGCGGCCCGTGCCGTGAATTCTAATGGCGATGAGGGGCTGGAGTTGAGCAGCCCCATTGTGTCTATTAGCATGGAGGAAGGTGAGCGCGAAACCATTACATTAAGTGGAATCATATAAAAATGCTTTGCTTTTGTATAGCAGCTCCAAAGAACATTATGCTCTTTTTGAGCTGCTGGTTCATAATGTACTATTTGCAATGTGGAATTAGACTGTCAGTAGGTGTTAATATGCTTGAAGTAATGTTTCATGTCTTTGATGTTTCTGGGCAGGGATGTGCCAGCCACGTAAATTGGGCACAGTAGGTGCTGAGCCCTTTTCTGCCAAACTACGTTATACAGGCGCTGAAGACTCTGAATATGCCAATCTCATCAAGCTTACTGTCACCATGCCCCACATAGACGGTGAGAGAGTTATTTCCCCTCTGGCTGCCAGGTTTTTTGCTTAGTTCAGCCTCGACGTGAGAAACCTTACTCATATATTCCCTTTGGGGGGTTGGGGGGGGGTATAACGTATATAATTTATGCGTTATTTTTGGGGGATTTATGCGTTATTTGCTGTCAAAATTAACTATTACAGCTCTCTTCAAAAGCTGAAATCAAAGTCTGAAAGATGCATAAACATCAAATGTCATGACACAAACTTTGCCAACAACGTTTTCCATCAAAATCATGTTTGTCTTCGATCAAAAAGATTTCTGGGATGAAAGTAATAAAAGGGTGCAAAGTATTTTGAAGTATTTGGGGAATAAATTGTCACAAGTAATATTTCACGTCAAAAATCTAGGCCAAGCAAGACCAATTATGGTTGCATTAATATTACCTTCTTAACTTATCAAAAGCTGCTTTAGCTGTTCTTTTCCATAGCTTTTCCTACAATAATAAAAAATCCTTTTACTGCATGACAAAATGTGTATTATAATTATTATTTCACGCAAAAATTCTATCATTATTTACCCGAATGTTGTTCAAAACACATATATCTTTATTTCTTCTGTGAAATTTTTGAAGATTGTCAAAGAATGAAAAGCTATTACTTTTTTCTTTTACAGTTTTTTTGGATTGTCCGACATAAACAAATATTTCTCGTCCTCTGAAACCATATGATAGCTTTGGTTTAGATTAAAAAGATTAAAATGTAAGACATTACATTAATATATTCCTGTCTGCAGTAGCTCTCACACCTCATTTGCACTAATATGCAAGTATAGATTTGAATGTGTAATAACTGGTGATAAAGTTTGAATATATAGATTTAAAAGATTAGGAAAATAGTGCACACTTTTCTACGGTATTTTTGTTGTTGTTTTGATTGCTAAAATGTTACATAGAAAAGAGGATCAGTCACATTCTTCAAAATATCTCCTTTTTGTGTTCTACGTAAAAAAATAACATCATTCAGGAAAATAAGCAAATAATGAGAAAATTGTCATTTTGGGGTGAACTATACCTTATATTGTTATGTAATACTTCTAAGCCTTCAGGATGCAGAATTTTCCATATTTCTGTGGTATAGCTTATAAACAATGTAAAGACATATTATCTTTATCAAGGCAGTATAATGAATGTGATTTCAGTTTAATTGTCATTTATTTTCTGTGCTCCAGGCATGCTCCCTGTGGTCTCCACTCGTGCGCTGTCCAACTTCGAGCTCACTCTGAGTCCCGATGGCACTCGAGTGGGAAACCACAGGTGCTCCAATCTGCTGGACTTTAATGAGGTGTCCACACGACATGGCTTTCTAACCAAGGCCACGCGGAATGTAGAGAGCGTCGGAGAGACTTTGGCGTATCAGTACAGCCCTGTCGTCAGAGGCCAGAGCACTCTACGCTTCTACAGGAACCTGAACTTGGAGGCCTGTCTGTGGGAGTTTGTGAGTTATTATGACATGTCTGAGCTGCTCACAGACTGCGGGGGAACGATCGGAACAGATGGGCAGGTGAGACGTCGTCGCAGATTTCAGAATTCTAATGACTAGTGGTTCATAAATCGCAACTGTTCTTGTCCTACAGCTAAAAACGCGCTTAAACGAATTCCTAGGTTTGAGAAGACAATAGATGTCTGGTTCCTCATTTATCTCTTCACTTTTGTAGACATGTTTACACCACTATAGTTGTAGCCAGATCTACAGGCCCTTAGGGTAAGTTAACACTGTCAAAGTAACCCAATTTAGATTTTTTTATTTTTTTTTTTATTTTTTTTTTTTTATTACATGAATCTGACATTTTCGATTCGGATCTGGGCCGCTTTCATACACTAATGTTCAAGATTAGAGTCAGTAAAATTGTTGTTGTCGTCTTTATTTTCAAGGATGTATTAAAGTGACAGTGAATACATTTCCATTTCAAATAAATGCTGTTCTTTTGAGCTTTCTATTCATTGAAGAATCCAGTAAAAAAAAAAAAAAAAGATCACTGTTTCCACACGTCAAGTCAAGTCAAGTCATCTTCATTTATATAGCGCTTTTAACAATGGATTGTTCCAAAGCAACTTTACAGAGATAAACATATAATTTAAGGTAACAGAGATTGTTTTGGCTTTATAGCGGTTCTTGAATAATGTTATTTCCAGCTAAAGTTAGTTTTGATTGATTCACCTCCATTGAAATGATCATTTGTTATTAAATTTGGGGCCACTAAGACGACACCGTTCTCTCTAAACAGACTTTAAACGCGAACCTGTGATTAACGCTGACGGCGTTCACATGCGTTCACATGCGCATTAAGAATTGATTCTATAGTTATGTACTTTTGAAAATATGTGCGCAGGTTTGCAATTCCATACAACCCAGCCTAAACAAACTACTTGCCTTGCCTATAAATTTTGATAAAGAATTTTGTTTTATTTTATCACTTCGGGGTACGCGAGCCGGATTTTCAACAACGCTTTATCTGTAGAGTGGGAAAGGGATCCTCCATAGTTAGAGGATAGTGGATACTTCAGCACTGCATTGTCATCGGGTCCAGGCAAAGCTCCTTCGTCAGATCTGGACACGGCCTGGATCCGGCAGGCTGCGGGAAAACCTCGGGATAAACAAAGACACTAATATTAGCGTAGATGCCATTCTTCTTATGATGTAGCGAGTACATCAAGATTTAAGGGAAGTGTTCCCAGTTCCGGCTGACCTAATCTATGCAGCCTAACATTGAATTATAGAAGTCTATAGTGTATTATGTGTATGCTAGGTCAAAGAGATGTGTCTTTAGTCTAGCTTTGAACTGACAGAGTGTGTCTGCTTCCCGGACAATGGTAGGAAGACTGTTCCAAAGTTTTGGTGCTAAATAGGAAAAGGATCTACCGCCTGCAGTCGATTTAGATATTCTAGGTATTATCAACTGGCCGGAATTTTGAGATCGCAATAGACCCGAAGGACTATAATGCGTTAAGAGCTCGCTCAAGTACTGCGGAGCTAAACCATTTAGTGCTTTGTAAGTAATCAACAATATGTTAAAATGTATACGATGTTTAATAGGCAGCCAATGCAGTGTTGACAGAACCGGGCTATTATGGTCATACTTCCTGGTTCTGGTAAGAACTCGAGCTGCGGCGTTTTGAACTAGCTGTAGTTTATTTATTAAGCGTGCAGGGCAACCACCCAGTAGAGCATTACAATAATCTAGCCTTGAGGTCATGAACGCATGAACTAATTGTTCCGCATTTCCCAATGAGAGCATATGGCGTATTTTAGATATATTTTTAAGATGGAAAAATGCAGTTTTACAGATACTAGACATGTGACTTTCAAAAGAAAGGTTGGTATCAAAGAGCACACCCAGGTTCCTAACCGACGACGAAGACTTAACAGAGCAGCCGTCAAGAGTTAGACCGTATTCTAGGTTATGACGTGTGGAAGTTTTTTGTCCAATAATTAGAATCTGTTTTTTTCAGAATTTAGTTGTAGGAAATTACTAGTCATCCAATTTTTTATATCAGCTATGCATTCCGTTAATTTTGTGAATTGGTAAGTTTCGTTAGGTTTTGAAGAAATATACAGCTGAGTATCATCGGCATAACAGTGAAAGCTAACTCCATGTTTCCTAATGATATCTCCTAATGGTAGCATGTACAGAGTGAACAGCAACGGTCCTAGTACTGAGCCTTGTGGTACGCCATACTGAACTTGTGATCGTTCAGACATCTCTTCATTTACTGCTACAAACTAATAACGGTCAGTTAAGTATGATTTAAACCATGCTAGTGCAATTCCACAAATGCCAACATAGTTTTATAGTCTATTTAAAAGAATGTTGTGGTCAATTGTGTCAAATGCAGCACTAAGATCAAGTAACACTAATAGAGAGATACAACCACGATCGGATGATAAGAGCAAATCATTTGTGACTCTAATGAGAGCAGTCTCAGTGCTATGGTACGGTCTAAATCCGGACTGAAAATCCTCGCAGATATCATTTCTTTCTAGAAAGGAACACAGTTGTGAAGATACTGCTTTTTCTTATATCTTTGACAGAAAAGGCAGATTCGAGATCAGCCTGTAATTGACTAATTCTGTAGGATCAAGTTGTGTTTTTTTAACAAGCGGTTTTATCATAGCCAGTTTAAAGGTTTTTGGTACGTATCCTAGAGACAAAGATGAATTAATGATATTAAGAAGAGGATATATGACCTCTGGAAACATCTCTTTCAGTAGCTTAGTCGGTATAGGATCTAACATACAAGTTGTCGATTTAGATGAATTAACGAGTTTGCAGAATTCTTCCTCTCCCATAGCAACAAATGAATCAAATTTTTCCTCAGGGAGACTACAATGCACTCCCTGATGCGATACTGTAGTAGATGGTTGCATAGTTATAATTTTGTCCCTGATATTATCAATCTTATAAGTGAAGAAGTTCATAAAGTCATCACTGCTGTGTTGCTTGGACACTTCTGAGCTTGAAGCTTTATTTTTTGTTAGTTTAGCCACTGTTTCAAATAAATACCTTGGATTATGTTTATTTTCTTCTAATAGGGTTGAAAAATAAGCAGATCTAGCAGCTTTTAAAGCCTCTCTGTAAGCAATCGAGCTCTCTTTCCATGAAATCCGAAATACCTCTAGTTTAGTTTTCTTCCAGTTGCGCTTCATTTTTCTGGCTGCTCTCTTAAGGGCCCGGGTGTGCTCGCTGTACCACGGCGTTGGACTATTTTCTTTCATCTTCTTTAAGCGCAACGGAGCAAGTGCGTCTAAAGTGCTGGAAACGAGAGAGTTAAAAGTTTCTGTTGCAGTATCAAGTTCTTCTAAGCTATCCGGGATGCTAAGATGATGAAACTGATTAGGAAGATTATTGATAAAGCAATCTTTAGTGGCAGAAGTTATAGAAATATTATGTTTCCAACAACTGTTTCCAACATGGAGAATAAGAAATGTTTCTGGAACAGCAAATCAGCATATTAAAAGGATTTCTGAAGGATCGTGTGACACTGAAGACTGGAGTAATGATGCTAAAAATTCAGCTTTGATCACAGGATTAAATTGCATTTTTAAATATATATTTAAATGGAAAACTGTTATTTTAAATTGTAATAATATTTCACATTATTACTGTTTGCTGTATTTTTGATCCAATAAATTCAGTCTTGGTGACCATAAGGGACTTCTTTCAGAAACATTACAAAAATCTTACCGACCCCAAAACTTTTGAACGTTTGTGTATGTGGAAATAAATCTAATAGATATTGTAACATAATCTGATAATCAGGCCGGAAGTCATGTCATTTGTATGTGAATTCTATCTGTATTCTGTTTTTTTGTTCAGTCAAATTCAGCAGTCATATATAGTGTGTTTGTGTACATAAATGGTGACATTTGCTTTTAAGAATTAAGAGACATTAAGAGAATGTGGTGTGAATTTAGCCTATCATTTCCTTAACTGGGTTATTTGTGTGTTTGGATACCAGTCTTTTGCTATGCTATAGAGTATAGCTGGAGCATAAACAGAACATCCTAGTTACATCAAATTGATTAACACCTCCCCACGAACACACGTCTCCATAGGTAGGGTTCTGCTTTTGGACTTTTCTTTGTTTTCATCTATTATTATGCACAGCATAAACTGGCAGCCATAGCACTCAGGATTTATTTCTGCCACGCTCCTCGTTGTTCTCAACAGAAGAGGAGACTGACTTTGCTGTAACCCGCAGAGCTGTTGTATTCATTCATTTCATTTCTGAATTTAAGGTCTTGCTTCAATGGCTCCCCTTCGTTATCTAGGGTCTAAATGTCTGAATGATCTATGTTATTACAAAGTTAAGCCTTAAAATCTGCAATAGCTCCATAAAACAAGATGTGAATTCAAAACCCTTCATCTAAAGGAAGTACTCTGATTCTACTGAGGATATTGAACATGGAGCTGGTTGAATATGAAAAGCCTTTCTCTTCTTTCCCTCAGGATGGGATTTTGACAATGATCATGGGGATTTTTCTCATCTTGATTAAATCCAGTCCAGCAGGTGTTCGTTCAGACTGGCCTCATTACCGAGGAGCACATTTTTATAGCATGGTATTTTGATTATAATTGACTATGTAAATTTGCAAATGTTTCATTCAATCAAAACAGCTCATCTTTTCCTCAGACAAAATGCTTCCTGGCTTATTGATGAACTTTACTTTGTCTAACAGCCAGCACTGATTAATAGCAACCTCTATTTTTCATATATTTTACATTTTTGTAGCAACTTTCTTCGCAGTCTGTCAGTAATGCTCTGTTCGGTTCCTGTCTTTATGTAGCCCCTCCTTCTGAAAAGCGCAATGTGCTTTGATTGGTCAGTTGGACCAGTGTGTTGTGATTGGTCAATATCTTGTCTCACAAATATCACACTCCTTACCATCTTTGCCTATGGCTTGGGCAGAAATTATTCACATGAGGACTATTGTGACGTGTACGTTTTTGGACTCGACTACAATTTCGGGGAGTTCAGAAACAGTGCTTACTTATAGAGAATAACTTCCTTTGGAGTGTGCTTTGTATCTTTGCAGACCTTTTTCATGCCGAAACAGCAACATTAGGAGCAACAGCAACAACAAAAAAAGCATAATAGGTCTTCTTTACAGAGTATTTTTGCATTTTGCAGTGTTTGTAGATATGCATCTTCAGTATTATTTGAATGTGTTTTTAAAAGGTGCTGAACCTGGTGCAGTCGTACGTGACCCTACGAGTTCCTCTCCACGTCTCATACGTGTTTCATTCCCCTGTGGGCGCAGGAGGCTGGCAACACTTCGACCTGCATTCTGAGCTGCGGCTCACCTTTGTGTACGACACTGCCATCTTGTGGAAGGATGGTGTCGGCAGCCCTCCGCAAGCAGAACTGCAAGGCAAGTCAGGAATTTGAGCACCAAATTTATTTATCATCAATAAAAAATGAATTTTCCACAAATAAAGGGGTATTCAATCTTTTAGATGCCATGGACCCTCCAAATATGATAATCCTTGTGCGAGGCATCCCCATTAAAATGTAAAAGGCAGCTATATATTTTCATGTATAAAACCTCAATTTATACTGTGAGAAAAATGAACATTATAAATATGTGTAAAATATTTCCGCTTATTCTACTCACTATATAGATGTATTATTTATTTACACGTTTACATACTTTTCCATGGACCCCTTAGCACTCTCTTGCGGCCCTCCGAGGGTCCCCGGACCCCAGTTTGAAAACCTCTGCTCTAAGAAGAGCAGAATTTTACAATATGTATATTGTTATATGTTATACAAATGGTATAAAACAATCATTCTAGTTTTAAATCATTCTAAGTCTCTTAAATGACCTTTTCCCTATTTACGCCTGGTGTTAATGCCATAATTCAAATTTCTCTTTTATAATGTTTAGAGAGAGTTCAAATAAGGGTAATTTCACATCTTTTCTAAAAACATAAAATCATATTTTCAATAATGTTTAGTTATTTGTGTACAGTAATTTTTATGCTATGTTTGGCTGTCATGGAAAGGGAAAGCACAATAACTGAAGTCACATGTGGACATGTAGAGGAATATTGAACTGGGTGTGGAAATTGGAACTTTAAATGAAAAGTCATAGAATATTTATAATTGAAGATATTCATATTGGACCATGCTTACTCTGCAGGAGCTTTATATCCAACCAGCATGAGGATTAATGAGCAGGGGAGGCTTGTGGTGAACTTCCGCACAGAAGCTCGCTTCAGAGGGTTGTTTGTAGCGGTGCACACTGGTAAATCACCCTTCTCTACACGTCTTCCAAATATGAAATCTTATTAATGTTATTAATTATGTTCCTATAAAAACATATTATAATAAAGAGCTTTTCTTTCCAGCAGCAAATTTGAGGGGTCTGAAGACTGCAGGTAGAATCAAGATCATGTACATAGCATATGGAACTAATGCCAAAATGTTTCTTTTGGTTGAATTGATTAAATGAACTTGCTCTCTCTCACCTGATTACCCAGCATCCTCTGTGAAGTCCATAGTGTTGAGTGCAGACCACCCAGGCTTGACCTTTAACCTCACTCTGGTTAGAACTGAGCCGACCTACAGCCAGCCCATCCAGCAGTGGATGTTCATATCAGACTTTGCTGTGAGTTGATCCCTCTTTCCCCAGTTTTGGACTTTAACCCTATACATTTTTTATTTATTTATTTATTAATGAAAATATATACTATACTGCTATACTGTAATCAAGACATCATTGATTTATATTACAAGCTAATAGCTATCAGGATTTTATTTGACTTTTTTGCTATTATAAATATCAGCAACTTCTCCAAATTGTATATTTTGAATAAAAAATTGGTGTTTTTTTCCTGGGAGTATGAGCTCCAAATTCTCCAATATCATACTATATGAGCCATAAAAGCCTGATTTATCAAATATGGTACTCAACAAAAAACACAAATGCATTTATATACTTTTTTCTTCTTTAATAAACCTTAAATGCATGTAAACAAAACTTTACCTAATCTTGTAAAGCCTGACACATGAAATAATAGTCAGAAATTATTTAATTTGAAAAATAATTAGATTTCTCTGACTATTATTTCATATGTCAGGCTTTACAAGATTAGGTAAAGTTTTGTTTATTTTGTATGATAAACAGTTTTGCATGTATTGTATTTTGCTTGTCCAATGTAATATCTGTGTCCTGAAGATTTGTTGAAAACGAATGTAAAACAAATAATGCAATATTAAACATGTTTGATCCCTGTGTGCCTGTGACCCGCAGGTTCGTGATTATTCGGGCACGTACACAGTGAAGTTGATCCCCTGTACAACAGCGCTGAATGTGGAGTACATCGTTCCTCCGGTCTGCAACCCTAGAGAGCCCGTCACTTTTGATCTTGACATCCGCTTCCAACAGGTAAACTAAAAAAAAACTAAAAAATTCTTCCGTCTTTAAAATAAATGGTCAAATTCATGTTAATTTTTTATTTCAAATGCTCACTCGACTTGTTTATAATATAATTTGTAATAGAAGAAAACTGTATTAATGAGGGAAAAATCCAGTGTACTGTATGTATATATATATATATATATATATATATATATATATAATTAGTTGCTTGTTTATCAAAAAAACGTGTATTTGTAATATATTGCATCAGTTAAACCTGAAGCTCTACTAAAGAAGCATTCATGACTTTACTTGTTTAGGTGAGTGACCCTGTCGCTGTGGAGTTTAGTCTAAACACACAGATGTTCCTGTTGTCTAAGAAAGCGTTGTGGCTGTCAGATGGATCTATGGGTTTCGGTCAGGAGAGTGATGCGGCTTTCTCTGCGGGTATGTCTACTGGAACACATACTGTATAACTTAATCAATCCAAGAGGCTATTTCTTTAAGCGAATGTAGGTATGTAATTGCTTGAATGTTAGCAACTACCCAGAACTCCATAGGAACCACCTAGCAATGCACTGAAAACCACATGAACCACCACATATAGCAACACCCTAGCATTGTATGGCATGACAGCGGGTTTTGGATGGACAAATATCAATTATGTTTTCATCAGAACGTGTAAAAATCTAGGTTGTTTAAGTTACTGTTCTGGGTTATACTGACACTGAGCTTGTTCCAAGGCGACACAATCTATG
Organism: Tiaroga cobitis; assembly: GCA_030578255.1. Lineage (NCBI taxonomy): Eukaryota > Metazoa > Chordata > Actinopteri > Cypriniformes > Leuciscidae > Tiaroga > Tiaroga cobitis. The sequence continues at coordinate 22,624,572 of CM060600.1, forward strand.
GACGAGTGATGGTGGACCCTGTGCAGAACCTAGGGGACTCTTTCTACTGTAACATCGAAAAGGTGTATCTGTGCACTGGAGCTGACGGATATGTTCCTAAATACAACCCCGCCAAATCTGAGTTTGGATGCCTTGCAGACTCTCCCTCCCTGCTCTACCGATTCAAAATTATTGTATGTTATCAGTATTGTTATTGTCTACTAAAACTAAAAAGAATGAAAGGAATTTTCATAAATTGAAATAAAGCGGAAATAAATTAAATAATTAAAAAAAAAAAAAAAAAAAAAAAAATGATTGAAAACTTATTTTAGTTTCAGTTAATTGCCAAAGCAAAATTTCAAATTGTACAGCTTTTTAAGTTTAAAATTACTAAAACAAAAACAGAAATAAATATAAATTAAAGCTAAATAATAATATTAAAAAATGATTAAAATATGAATAAATACTATAATAGTTTATAAATAATACCAAAATAACTATATATTAATCTTCAAAAAATTTATCTTTTTGTTTATATTTTATTTTATAACAAATTAAATATGATTTTAATTCATTTTTATTGCATAATATAATTGAAATACATTCATTTATATACTTTTTAAAGTGGTCTGTTGAGAAATTTTTCTAAAATGTGTATAGTTTGTCTAATAAAAGTCCCATGACTTCACCTTGCTTCTAGGACAAAGCCCAGCCCGAGACTCAGGCCAAGAGTTTCGGGGACATGGGTTTCAAAGCCCAGCTGGCTGTAGATGACCCCTCTGCCCTCTCTCTGGTGAAACAGCCAGGATCTGACGGATTCAGACTGGATTCTACTCCCCTTTTCCAGGTCTAATCCTTTTAAACCTTCATTATTTCTGGTGTTATTACATACACTGGAGTACTGCACATCTGTGACATCACATGCTGGATTCCTGTCATTTAATTGGCCAATCAGCATGACTTGATGAAATCCTCTATTGTCCTTCTGTTCTGTAGGTGGCAGTCGGGAGAGAGTGGTTCATTCACACCATCTACACTGTGCGTTCAAAAGACAACGCCAAGCGTGGCATGGGCAAGCGAAGTTTGGAGTACCACTCAATAACATTAGGTGACCTCGTACAAGCGGAGGCCAGAGGACGCTCCAGACGGTCCAACAGAGACGTCCCAATACTAGCGGAGGAGATCGGACCCGACAACAACCGAGGAACGAATATCATGCGCGTCGCTCTGGACCGCAGGCAGCGGCGTTCTGCGCCCGGGGAGGAGCTGTTCGCGGATGGACTGTCTTCACGGGAGCTCAGTGGGCGAGATGCCAAAGAGGATGTGGTAACGGTGGCGGGAGTCCTCGTGGGACTGCTTCTCACCATCCTCATGGGTGTAGTGTTGGCACTGATGGTTCGCTCAAGGCGGACACCTGCAAAAAAGGCCCCAAGTGTCTCGTCCAGCCTGCAGCCTGTTATAGTTCGATGCAGCCTTGATAATGGAGACAGCTCGGAGGTCTGAAGGACTAATGGACTACTTGGAGACTGTGCTGTTCTCCTTAGTCATTCATCGGATCCGTTGGTTTTGTTTTCTTTGTTTTAAACAAGTGCCTCTCACAGGTTTTATCTTACAGAGATCTCACGACCCAGTTCATCACCAACCCAAAGAAACCGCCATCCACTCCTCATGCCATGGCCAAGTGACATTGTATGTTTTGATTCTAAATTTTGCTCGTCCAGCAATTAATTGTTGAGGTGTGCCAGGTGACGTGGTTAAAACAAAATTCATTTTATTTCCATTAAATTCCGAAATACCAAAATAATTTTTTTAATCATTAATGGGAAAGAAAGAAAAAGAAAGAAAGAAAGAAAGAAAGAAAGAAAGAAAGAAAGAAAGAAAGAAAGAAAGAAAGAAAGAAAGAAAGAATCTCTATTACCCTGAGGTAATTTATTTCTATCCAACCTTTAATTCGTTACTAATACAATCTTTTGTGTATTTCTATAGCACATACACAGTGATTATTCAAAGTGTATGAAAGTTCATCAAAAAAGTCTACATTTTAAAGAAACTCCCTCTGAGAACCCCTCACTTTACTATATCTACCACTGTGTTGATAATAAAGAGGCATTTACAAAAAATATGTTTCTGAAAGGAAAAATACATGATCTGAGAATCATTGTTAATGAAATGAAATGGTGCACTCAAATGAACTGATCACAACACTGACACTGGTATTGTGTATTTCACCTTTATCTCAAGTATTAAATATTTACTTGTATTACAGCATTGGCTACTGTATTTTGGGATATGTGATGTCTTTGGAGAACATGACTTTTTTTCTCAACTGCTCAGTGTGTTTTACATATATGCTGGTTTTTAACAGCAAGTGCCAAGCTCTCAATGGAGAAATGCTGAATATGCATTTCATATCAAACTGTCAAATAGTTTTTGTCCGAAAGTTTACATTGTCGGTCAGATGTTGTCAAATTTCATCTTGTTGCTGCTGTTTTTATTAATATTTGTTTGTTATATCATTTTAAGCGTTAGTATTCATGAGAACCGCATGCATTACACGTTGCCGTCTTATCTCATTGAGTGTTGTTTTAAAATAAGGGGGAAAACTGTGACACCGGAAATCCCTCAGATTTCCACATTTGTGTTTCACTGTGTTTTGCAGTCAAATCTCTTGCAGTTGTTTTTTCCAGACCAGGTCCACTTTTGTATCAACTATCACATTTTTGACACTTCAAGCGTTTGTGTATGCATTTAAAAAACATATCCACGTGTTTATTAGTCTAGAACTGATCTATGAAAAACCAGCATCATATTGTCAAATTCATTTCACCTCCTGACAAATATATTCCTCATCAGGCTGATAATATTTAAAAAGAAATGTGCTATGCAATAAAATCGGTGGATTGTTTCCATTTTCACAGAGGATTGTGAGGCTGATTAACAGACATGAGCATGACATTTTGGGCACAATGAAATATTCTTTATGTTTGAAATGTTATTTATGGTGAGATATTGTGTTTTTGTACATGGTTCACAGCTAAATATTTCCAATGCTAAAAGCATTTTTATGTACTGGGCCTTGAAGCACAAAATAAACTAAGTCTTAAAACTTGAAAGTCGTATTACTGTGCCAACAATGTTCTGTTCAGTTGTACTTAAGGGATAGTTCACCCAAAAATTATAATTCTGTCATCATTTACTCACCCTCATGTTGTTCCAAACCTGTATGACTTTCTTTGTTTTGCTGAACTCAAAACTAGATATTTTGAAGAATGTCGGTAACCAGACAGTAGAAGGTAGCCATTGACTTTCATTGTATTTTTTTCCTACTGTGGAAGTCAATGGGGACCATGAAACGGTTTGATTACCAACATTCTTCAAAATATCTTCTTTTGTGTGCAACAGAAGAAATTAATTCATACAGGTTTGGAACAACATAGGGGAGTGAGTGTAAGTGATGACATAATTTTCATTTTTGGATGAACTAATAACCCTTTGATTCATAGTTATAGAGGAATTTAATTGAATTGTTTTGGTGCAGAAATTGCTTAAACAAAATGAAATATCCGGATGTAAATGTAAATTGGCTCATGGCAGCACCAAACAAACTCAACTGGGATACATGTCAGAACATAAGCACAACATGCCACTTTGTTGAATAAAATCGTATTAAATGTGCTCGTATGACTTTTTAATGGCGTAATTATGTATTGTTTTATTGAAAACAAAATATGTATACAGATGAATGGCATAAACAGTCAATTTGCATAGATAGCTGAACACATCATTCCTATTTCTTATTTTTTAAGGAAATCAAAACATTTTACAGTTTCTTTTCATTTTGTAAAGGGTTATTGGAATTTGTTAATGTATTTAGTAATATTAATGGCGCAATTAATTAAGTGGTGACAAAATATGCTGAACCGGTTCTTTGATAAGCTCTTCGAAAGAACCGATTCGCGCAAGAAGGCTAGATAACATAACCAATCAGAATTGCCACTGACTGGACCCTCACGTGAGTGGACCAGGAAGTGAGTCCAGAATGGGCTCTCTTTCTCTTCCGTCTACATTCGCTTCTAGCCCTGAAAAAACAGTAACACTGTTGCTTGGGGAAACATGGCCACTGCCGGAGATTCGAGGGGAGAGCTTCAGAAGGAATTAGTCTGTTCTATTTGCCTCGATTACTTCGACGACCCTGTCATTTTAAAATGTGGCCACAATTTCTGCCGCATGTGCATTTTGATGCACTGGGAGGAAAATGGAGGCGATGATGTTGGTTACCAGTGTCCGGAGTGCAGGATGGTGCGTGGTTTGTTTTGATAAACGTTGCTACATCCTGGGTTGCTTAGCTACAGCTGCTTAAATGCACATAACGGGTTTATAACGTCATACATTTGCGTCTTAATCATGCAGAGTGACTCAACCCGACAGTCTAAATAATAACCGTAACGTACTTTACTATATTGTTAATATTAGCTGTGATTACTCCGACCACGTTTATTGAATCACAAGATACAAATCGCCGCACGAGCGTTTTCTCAGTGCAGCACCAATACTTTTCTGCCTTGCACATGAAACGCGGTGTCCTTTTTTGCAGGTGTTCGCAAAAATGAGTTTCACCAAGAACTACCTGGTAAAGAACTTAGTGGATAAACTGAGCGACTTCGATTACCTGAAGACATGTAGGCCCTCTGCACCCGCAAAACCAGTGAAAATGGACGGGAAATGTGAGCGACACCACGAGGAACTGAAACTGTACTGCCACACGGACAGAAAGCCCATCTGCGTGGTGTGTCGGGAATCCAGAGCGCACAGGTGAGGCTCTCAGTGGACCCCACATTCAGGCACAGACCGCGGCTTGTCTCAACCTACCGTTACCTAGACTACACCAGACTATGCTGTATAATTTGTCAGCTCAATCGGTTATGATGCAATGACCACTGTCTGAGGACCAATGCTCTTTGTTGTAAAATTTTGCAATAAAATGGTCTTAGAAAATAAACATAATAGATAATTTTATTCTTTTTCTAGACACCATGATGTTGCTCCTGTACCCGAGGTTGTTGAAGACATGAAGGTTTGTTCCAGATTCCTTTTTTCCTCAGAGTTTGTTGGTTTTGTGTAATTATTAGCCTTTCTGTCTCTATCGCTCTTTTGTGGTGTCTATTTTTCCTCTCTTCTTGTCCTACTTCCTGTTAATCTTAGTCTAAATGTCTGACTTGGCACTAGAAACCGTTGATGTTGTTTCTTGGCCAACCTTGGAGATAGAACAAAGAGTAACTATCTGTCACCGTAGTGCTGGATGTACATGTGGGATTTTGCACTTTAAGTGTTTTTATTTAACAAACACAGACAGCCTTTAAATGTCTTGAAGAAGCGCATTGTTTGCAGTCTTAACGTTGTTTTCAGAAGTTGAGACAATTGTTAAAACCAGTGTTCGGAACAGGGTGTGAAATTAACACCTGTCAAATGCGTGTACATTTTGCACAACAGCAGGTAATTTTTCTCGTCCAGCCACTGTGGCTGATACGCAGATGTTTGTGAGCCTGTGAGGAGATTTAATCTTTTCTTTATGTTCACAGTCTCATGTGAATGCTCAAAATTAACCTTGACCTTTTACCTATTTATTTATTTATTTGTACAACTTTTTCATTTCACTTTGAGGTGCATTGTGAATGTAGAACACTGTATATTACATTTTTTGATAAGTAGTAAAAACAAATTACTCCATATTATTAAAATATATTATTATAAGTGATGTATGTTTGGATTTAAATGGGCAAATCTTTAAGAGTCTATGACTAGATCAATATTTCAGTGATTATTATGTTTCTAGCATGTTATATGTTTGGCAACAGTTCTTCTAACCCCAATTTTCATTTCTTAAACAACCATGTAGGAAGTCACACCATGGCCATATTCCAAGATGACAAAGCCAAGATTCATCAGGCTCAAATTATGAAAGAATGTTTGGAGGGGAGCATGAAGAATCATTTTTACACCTCAGAGTCAAGACCTTATATTAATTGAAAGTCGTTGGGATGTGCTGGAGTAGACTTTACAGAGTGCTTGACATTGTCAATACAAGATCTTGACCAAACATTGATGCACCTCTTGATGGAAATAACATCACATCAATTTTTGGTCAAATTTCTGGTCTACTCCAGGACATCACAAAGAGTTATAATGAATTTAAGGTCTTGGATCATAGGTGCCAATTCATGTGTAAAAATGATTCTTTCACAAATTTAGCCTGATGAATCTTGACATTGCCATCCTGGAATATGACCATGATGTGTCTTCCTACATAGATGTTTAAGAAATGAAAAGCTACACACTTCATCAATTCAGGTTAGAAGAACTGTTGCCAAACATATAACATGCTAGAAACAATAATTACTGAAATAATGATCCATAGACTTCTGCCTATTTAAATCCAAACAGTGACTTTTTTCCTTTTGACTGGGCAGTGTATTGATAAAATATTATATTGTTAAAATGTATGTATTTTATTTTTAAACTATAGTTGTATAATTCAAAATATTACGGTTAATGTATGTTGTTAACCTAAATTAGGTTCCAACAAGATGAATGGGAAGTTAAGTGGAACTCTATATGTTATTTTTATATTATTAGATTAGCCTATTAGAATTTTGAATATATTTGGAAAATCAAAATGGCTGGTAAAAAAAAAAAAAAAATGGCTGATAAAATTGTGCTTTCATCAGTAACTGTGGCTGGTGGGCAAGAAGTTAATTTCTTACACTTTTCTGGAAACTTCCACAAGGAAAGTGTGACGCATTTCACACATGTGAATTATCTGTTCCTTTGGATTCTTTGTGACACTCCTTGTTCACAGCCCAAGGTTAAATATGTTCAAATATTTGATGGTAATGCAAAGCAGCAGGCGAGTGTAGCTCTACACAAAAACATGAATAGATTTTGATAAAGTCTCCAATGCTAAACAGTCTCGTGTCCAGTTTCATTATTGGAACTGTTGACCTCTGCGTTGAACTATTTTGTATCTTTGCTGATACAGTAATAATGTCCATATATGTCCATAAGATCTCTCCCAGAAATATTTCTTCCATTACTTAGGGCCCTATGATTTCCGCGATCATGGAATCGCGGACGGAATTGCGGAATTGGCCAATTAACGCGGAATCTAGTGTTAACGCGGAATTTCGTAGAATTTTACATATTTGGTTTGAAATTCTGTTTTTGTGTGGGAGAAGAACGTATGTCTGGTTAAAATGCAGACCGGGGGAAGCAAATCTGGGTGACACAAAAAAAACGGAATTTGGGAAAGAATAAAACGGAATTTGGGAAAAAATAAAACGGATTTCATAGGGCCCTAATTACTGATTGTACTTGCATAGTAATTTGTGCTGTAACACTACAAGTTTAAAGTTTTCTCTCTTATTTAATATGCAGAGTGAGCTCAAGCTAAGACTCATCAAGCTGAACTGGCAGAAATCCATGTGTACTAGAGTAAAGAGCACAGACGAGCAGGTCAGATCTGATCTCAAGGTATGAAAGCCCGATTGTTCCCATGCTGACTTTGTGTACAAATGACTTGAAATTGTTGGTTATATAACCTGCTGAGGATTTATGATCCATGTTGAGGCCCTGATGTCGAATCTCAAACATTTGTCTCAACAGCTTAAAAAACAAGCCTTGAAGGAGAAGATTCAGGAAGATGTCGGCGCCCTGGTTCAGTTTTTGTTGGATGAGAAGGATGATCTGTTGGAAAGGTTGGAGGCCGAAGCGGTGGCCACTATCGGGCTGATCGATGCTAACCTGAAGCGTGTGGAGAGCGAGGCAGCCAAAGTGGACAAAGCCATCACTGAAATTCAAAATCACCTGAGTGACAGCGCTAACTTTGAGGTGAAGAAATTCAACAGCTGATATATTATAAACTAAAATTTCCCTAATCACACACGCACATTTGTTAATATGAAGCCCATTTACGCCTCAGAGTAAAAAAACAATAAGACAATTGTGAATTCTTATCTCTTACAATTGCAACTTTAATTATTGAAAAGGCCCGTTCACACCAAGAATGATTAGCTATATAATAACTATATAAAATATCATCCAACAGTTGTGTTGTATGCTGCCTTACAGGTTATGAACTATTCCTTTATGAATTTCTTCTGCTGAACACAAAAGAAGACATTTTGAAGAATGTCGGTAACCAAACAGTTGATGGACCCCATTGACTTTCATAATAGGAAAAAAAAATACTATGGAAGTCAATGGGGTCCATCAACTGTCTGGTTACCGACATTCTTCAAAATTTCTTCTTTTGTGTTCAGCAGAAGAAAGAAATTCATACAGGTTTGAAACAACTTGAGGGTGAGTAAATGATGACAGAATTTTCATTTTTAAGTGAACTATTCCTTTAAATGCTTAAGCTCTTTAAAGTCAGGTGGATTGTGATTGGCTGCAAAAGAAAGTTGACATTCATTTCTGGAAATTCTGGAAGTGATTTTTACAATATTGTTCCTCTGTAATTATCATTTTAGCTGTGGAGGTCTCTATTCTCATAAAATTGTCATTGTTATAACTTTATAGCTAGCTATAGTTATTATTACAAGTATCGTCTTTGCTGTAAACAGACCTTAATTGTGACTACTTCTCATTTTGACTTTTTATAAAACAATTATGACAGTATATCTCGCTGTGTCTTTATATTGTGCAAATTGCAAGTGTTTTTTGTAAATGTGACATTATTAACATTTAACTTCCCCCCCCCCCCCCCCCCCCCTCCCCCCTCCAGAGTATCAGTAATTCATACTTGAGGTATGTACATCTGTTAATTCCTTAACCTGTTAGCTAAATCTGCCCTGCTAAAAATCTATGTATTTTTAGGGTTTTATCTCTCACAATGTGTTCTTTTTTTTCCTCATAGCCCCTGCCACGTCAACCTCGGCGTCCAGGCCTCTAACTCTCCTCCAGATTTCTCTGAGTTCACAGGCCCCTTTCAGCTCATCATGTGGAAGAAGATGATGCACGTGTTACACACAAGTGAGTGCTTTTGTTGCGGCCACATTTACCATTGGCAAATTTTCATGGGTGAAATCCAGTCATTTTCCCACACATGCAAAATCACCACGTTGACCAACAGAAAGCTGCTTGGTTTGAAAATGGCTTCTGTGTGAACGGTGCTTCATGCATCGCAACACTGTTGTCAATAGACAATGAACCTTTTGTTTGCCCACAAAATTTTGCCATGTGAGAGATGTGGTGCCAAGTCATGTGATTTGTTGCGAGTGTTAAGTTGACATGACGAAACGGCTAACCAGATGTTCCCTGTTTTCCAGTGCCTCAGAATCTGACTCTAGATTTAGACACCGCTCACCCCTCATTGACCATCAGCGACTTTGACACCAAGGTGGAGGAGGGCCGCGTACGCTCCCAGGAGCCCGACATGCCGCAACGCTTCACTCGTTTTTTCGGGGTGCTCGCCACCGCCCAGTATTCCAGCGGCCAGCACTACTGGGAGGTGGATGTGCGGGACAAGGGGGTCTGGTATCTGGGCGTCACCACTGAGTACAGCAACCGCAAAGGTTTTGTAAACCTTTCGCCCTCCGCTGGCTACTGGAGCCTGTGTCTCCAAGACCGACTGTACGCCAACGAGGAAGACTCGCGCGTGCCCGTGGCGGACTACTGGAACTCTCCTCGTGTCGGCGTCTTCTTAGATTACGACCGGGGCCATGTTACTTTCTTCGACGCCGTCACTATGAAACGCATCTATAACTTTGTCACGTACTTTGACGAGCCCGTCTCACCCTTCTTCAGCCCGGGGAAAAACGACCCGGGAAGCCGACTACAAATATGTCATTTCTACTGAAAACGAAGCGATGCAGTTCGCAAGAAATAATAAAAAAAAAAAAACGATAAATGCTCCTGTTGTTGCATCGAAGTAAACATTTCAGGGCATTTTCCCTCCTGGAAGTAGGGAGGAAGTTTGTTTTTAAGCTCTGCTGTGTCTTTGGATTCAGTTGATCTGAATGAATTAGTTGCGTAGAGCTTTGATACAACATAATCTGAAGGAGTGAGATGAGTTTTTCTTGCTCGTGAATTATGATGTAGCCCCACTGAAATTCAGGTAGAGAGGCATTGCCGGTTTTTACGCAAATGTCGACTTTAGCTGCTCTGTGTCGTCTTGTCTTAGACCCCAGTGTTGTCTTTTGTACATCAGTGTAGAGGTGAAAATAAACCCTAAATCAGGCCAAATATGTATTAATGCTTGGTATCAACATTTCAATTTGTAGAAATTTAAGTGATTTGGGGGGGGAAATAAGATTTTATTTTTTTTAATCACCATGTATTCCATTTTATGGCATATATTGACTTTTTTTTTCCCTCTCTGTTATTTTACATTTATTTTCAATGTTTACATATTCTTTTGTTGCAGTTTTGTTTTTAAGGAATGTATTTGTTAGACAAATAACCGAGTTACATAAAGGCTCTGTGTTTGAACTATCGTAATAGCTCAGACTGCAATAGGTGCTATGCAACTTTGAGTTTGTGAGTTTTCGACAGATATGCTGCAAGGAGCGTCCTTTTGTTCATTTAATTATGTAAATGAGTTTATCCTAAAGCTTTGTGCCATTCATGTTACGTCATGTACCTTTCAAATCCATTATATTAATTTTAATCTATTATATTTGTTTAGCAGTAGTCAAATCTGTCTTGTGGGCTGATGGTGAAGAGATGCTGAGAATGTTTGCTTTAGTACTGAAACGAGCACAAAGGGACATTTCAGCACCTTTTCATTTAGCTCAGATGGTTTGCTGTTCGTGTTGATATTTACTGAACTAGTTTATATTCTAGAACCGCAGCAGTCATTTGTTCAAAATGTCTTTTGAGCTAACAAAGGATCAGGAAAACACTGGAACAGGTCACTTTTGAATTTTAGGATGTTTTGTGCTGTTAACATGAACTTGCTCTCACAACACTCCATGATAAAAGCTAGGATCTAAGTTTCTTTTAACATTTACTACATTGGTAATCACTGTCTATTTCCTCATAAGAAATGAGTTCAACTTGAAAACATTGACTCTATATGTTTAGTGTATATATATTTTTAATTGGGCTTTCTTTTAATTGCTGATGTAAGATAACTGTTACATCACATTTGAGCATAACTGCTGGATGGCACCATGAGTACATTTTACTTTTATGAGATTTAAAACCACTGCAATGTTAAATGTTTTCCTCTACACTACAATCATCTAAAAAAATAAAATATTACAACAATTGTTTAATTTTAGCATTTCATATTTCATAGAACCAGAAAGTTCCATTTTATATCCATATATAATAAATATAATATAATCATTTTGAATAGTTTTTTGTTTTGTTTTAAGAGACAAAATATGATTACGGTTGTTTCTTTGCTGTACAATTTTTTTTTTTTTTTTTTAAACCATCTGTCCAAGCACTTTATCATGCAGTGTTAAGGTCCATCCATACCAATGTAAAAATTAGCGTTCACACCACCGGACGATAATGTAATTGATTCTAAGATCGCTGTTGCAGTTGTCAACATGAAATTGACAATTCAAATTAATATTTTTTTATATTGCAGTGTTGATGAATTATCTGTGTACATCAACATTTTTTTTTTTATTAATGTGCCATTGTAATCTTTAATCAAAACATCTCTGATGGTGTGTTTACTGGCGTGAGGGCGGGACGACATGTCACTCACATGAGATCACAGCAATAGCAAATCACAACCATCCAATCAATTCCCGGCCTACAAGTTGTGTTGTCCGAGAAGCCGTTTCACTCACTCGGATATATACTTAACAATAAGAAAGAAAAGACTATCTTCTGTTTAATGGCGAATTATCAGCGGGGAGAAAATCATTTCAATGATATTGTTTCTCTGCGTCCTTATTGTTAGTTAGCTGCGGTGTGGACTTCTCTATTCTGATTCTGCTGTTCATATTAGAGACATTCTACAGGCACAAAAAGGCCCAAATGTTTATTGTCAATATTTTAGCATGTATGAAGCACAGCTCACACTTTCAAAACAAGCATTTCCTTTTAATTATTATTATTGGTTAACGCGCAAAATTTGTGTGACCAATTTGAAGCCGTTGCGAAATCTGCACGCTCTCGCAAAGTTCCCGATCGCGTGGATTCCTATTGAAATGACTGGATTTTAGACCCCGTCTCGGATTTCGCCCACAAAAATTCAAAACAATAGTAAATGTGACTGCACCTTTTGAGCAATTTTAAAACTTTTGGATTATAGTTATCGTTCTTAGTGTGAACAGGCCTTTACTGATGACGGTTCTCCAAAAAAGCCCATCACGATGGAAGCAGGAAGTCTAGGCCCAGATGGGCTGTGTGGAATCAATCCACGTATCAGATGTGGGCCAGATCTGGGCTGGCACCATGTTGCTGTCTGGGAAGCAACTATTATATCAACTTGCATATATTATAAATTAATATACAGTAGGCTATAGAATATTTGTTTTTGGCAATTAAAGTATTTTTTATTTCCAGCCTGGCAATAGCAAATCATTACAAGTATCTCTGCTGCAGAAACCATATTCAGACTGCTGGTAAAATCATTAACATGCAAAATCATTATTTGCACAGATATAAGATATACGTTCACCGTTTCAGCTGTGAGCCACCGTTCATTAACCTTACAGTATCACATAGAGCAAGTAGCCTATTAAGGAGACATGGTGTCGCATAAACCTTCAAAGACACAAAGGAAATATCCACACAATTAAAGGGAGGTGATTTGAAATCATTCGCTGGTGATGGACAATCTCGAAACAAATTAATCAGGAAAATGTGTACAAAACATTAAATAAATAGACAAATGAACAAACTAATACTGACTATAGACAACATTTGGTTGCTACACTGTGAACATCTGGCATCTGCATGATTATTTACAGAAAAGAGATATAATTCCATACAGCTGATCATCTTTATAGAACATTAAAAAACAGAGACAACAGGCCTATACTTGAAATACTTGGGTTTGATTATATTTCTATTTGCTTGTTGGATTTTTCAACACGTAAAGTAGCCTTGTGCTTTAGAAAAATAAATAATTTGGAATGGAAAAAAATATGTCCTTTTTTAGTTCCTTTTGTTAATTGGTTTGATTATTTATTTATGGAGAGAGAGAGAGAGAGAGAGAGAGAGAGAGAGAGAGAGAGAGAGAGAGAGAGAGAGAGAGAGAGAGAGAGAGAGAGAGAGAGAGAGAGAGAGAGAGAGAGAGAGAGAGAGAGAGAGAGAGAGAGAGAGAGAGAGAGAGAGAGAGAGAGAGAGAGAGAGAGAGAGAGAGAGAGAGAGAGAGAGAACAGCAGGGAGACAATACAAGAAGCCAGAGTCATTTACATGTTACATACACCAATTATGTTCATATGTACATAAATTTGTATATTTACAAATGCAGAATGTAACAGAATTAAAATACACAACTGTTGCAGTCACGGGAAGGTCAATCACTGAGACGGGAAAGGAATCTTGGAAATAATCGCCTTTTCGGCAAGGGTTTAAGACGCGATTAACAAAATGTGTGTGTATATATACACTCACCTAAAGGATTATTAGGAACACCTGTTCAATTTCTCATTAATGCAATTATCTAATCAACCAATTGCATGGCAGTTGCTTCAATGCATTTAGGGGTGTGGTCCTGGTCAAGACAATCTCCTGAACTCCAAACTGAATGTCAGAATGGGAAAGAAAGGTGATTTAAGCAATTTTGAGCGTGGCATGGTTGTTGGAGCCAGACGGGCCGGTCTGAGTATTTTACAATCTGCTCAGTTACTGGGAGTTTCACACACAAACATTTCTAGGGTTTACAAAGAATGGTGTGAAAAGGGAAAAACATCCAGTATGCGGCAGTCCTGTGGGCGAAAATGCCTTGTTGATGCTAGAGGTCAGAGGAGAATGGGCCGACTGATTCAACCTGATAGAAGAGCAACTTTGACTGAAATAATCACTCGTTACAACCGAGGTATGCAGCAAAGCATTTGTGAAGCCACAACACGCACAACCTTGAGGCGGATGGGCTACAACAGCAGAAGACCCCACCGGGTACCACTCATCTCCACTACAAATAGGAAAAAGAGGCTACAATTTGCACGAGCTCACCAAAATTGGACAGTTGAAGACTGGAAAAATGTTACCTGGTCTGATGAGTCTCGATTTCTGTTGAGACATTCAGATGGTAGAGTCAGAATTTGGCGTGAACAGAATGAGAACATGGATCCATCATGCCTTGTTACCACTGTGCAGGCTGGTGGTGGTGGTATAATGGTGTGGGGGATGTTTTCTTGGCACACTTTAGGTCCTTTAGTGCCAATTGGGCATCGTTTAAATGCCACGGCCTACCTGAGCATTGTTTCTGACCATCCCCATCCCTTTATATGGCCACCATGTACCCATCCTCTGATGGCTACTTCCAGCAGGATAATGCACCATGTCACAAAGCTCCAATCATTTTAAATTGGTTTCTTGAACATGACAATGAGTTCACTGTACTAAAATGGCCCCCACAGTCACCAGATCTCAACCCAATAGAGCATATTTGGGATGTGGTGGAACGGGAGCTTCGTGCCCTGGATGTGCATCCCACAAATCTCCATCAACTGCAAGATGCTATCCAATCAATATTGGCCAACATTTCTAAAGAATGCTTTCAGCACCTTGTTGAATCAATGCCACGTAGAATTAAGGCAGTTCTGAAGGCGAAAGGGGGTCAAACACAGTATTAGTATGGTGTTCCTAATAATCCTTTAGGTGAGTGTATACACACACACACACACTTTTTTTTATTTATACACGACTTACATGATTTCTAATAAGAATCTGTGCTTATTGATATGGTTTCTGTTATTTACAATCAACATTCCTGGTTTAGTACAGAAGTAGTTCTTTGTTTTGGAACATGGAAATCAGTAGAAGATTAAAGAAAAGTGCTTTTTGTTCCTTCGATTCTTCCTTTCTGGTTTGGCTGAGGATTTCGCTGATATGACTATGCAAACTGTGATGAACCGAAGTCGCAGGAGAGTTTGTGTCACCCCGTGGCAGTGCCTGAGGAGTCACTGCAGGTACCGGTAGACTTTGAAGCAGTGGTTACCAGAATCGGCCACCACAACATGGCCGTCGGAGGTTAAAGCGAGACCCTGTGGCCCATACAGTGGGTCAGCAGTTGTGTTGATGTAGGAGAGAAATGAGCCTGAGCTATCAAACACCTGAAAAAAAAATATACTTGTATTGTAGATTGTCATCTTAAAAAAGTGCTACTGAAATGACTTATCCACTTCCTCGTGACAAAATCTCCAAGAAATGTTTAGAGGATTCAGTACCTGTATTCTGCTGTTGCCCCAGTCTGCTACGATGATATTGCCATTAACATCAACAGCGACCCCTGTGGGTGCATTAAATTGGCCGTTTCCCTCTCCATGGGACCCAAATTTAAACAAAAACTCCCCATCTGCACTGTAGACCTGAGAAAAAATACACATTTTAAATCACCCATATTAAATAAACTATGTTTTACAATAAAAGATGCATTCTCTAATTTCTCTCATCATTTAAGTATATGAAATGAATAATCCTTTTATTATATTTAAAATCATCCAGTCATGTCAGTAGCCTAATAAAAATATTTTGTTTTTTTATGGAACAGATTACCTCATGGGGGCAGCCATTTTGAAATCACCAGAAGGATACATACATTTTTGCCTCAATAAACTCCTAATTACTGCTTATTTATATTTAGTAGTTTAGGTATTGAGTAGGATTAAGGGATGTAGAATATGGTCGAGCCAAATAAGGTATTAATATTTGCTTTATAAGTACTAATAAAAAGCAAATATCATAGTAATATGCATGTTAATAGACAACTAGTTAATAGTGAGAATTGGACCCCAACTAAAGTGTTATCGAAACTTTCACTTGTGGAATAAATGAATCATTGCTGACTGCTAATATTGCATATTTACAATGATATTAACACCTGAAAACTATTGTATTTGTGTGAGATTACATCTACACCACTAGGCCATATTCTAAATGCAACTTAAATGATTACTAAGTGCACCTTTAATATTTATTAACATTAAATTGTATAGTGGGGAAATATATTAATATCGTATACTATTTTTTTATGTGTAAAGACTGTGTTTTAAAGCATATTTAATGAATACTACAATTAAATCAATTATTTGACTAAAGAATATATTAGTTAAAAATATTTTATTTAAAGGGGTGGCATAAAGCTCCTTTTTACAATATGTAAATTAAGTCTCTGATGTCCCCAGAGTGTGTATGTGAAGTTTTAGCTCAAAATACCCCACAGATAATTGTTTACAGCATGTTGAAGTTGTCCCTTTTTGAGGGTGAGCAAAAACTCGTCGTTTCGTGTGTGTCCCTTTAAATGCAAATGAGCTGCTGCTCCTGGCACAGAGGGCGGAGCTTCATGAGCTTGTGTGTGTTAGCAACTCCAATTACCTCACGCAGACAAGCACTAAAATGTTAGAAACTGTTCTGCCTTTATGTTCAAACCGGAGTCGGACAATGATGGACTCAAGAAGAAGTGACAACATGTAGAATGCAACAGGACGTTTCTGAATGGTTAGTTGATGAATTTATGTTGCTGATATGGAGAACTATCTTCAAGTGTTTAGTTAGCATATTCTGTCATGATAATCTATAAATCACTCGTGTGGGAACTGTTGTAAGATGCCTACAGAGTGACATGCTATTGCATTTGTGTAACGTACTGTATTGCATGTTAAAAGACGAATGTGACAGCTTGAGCAGACTCACAAATGTGCTCTACTACAACAGCTCTTCCTCTTCTCAACATGGACTGTGTGTTCCCGGGGGCGGGGTTTATGTAATTTTTAGGGTTAGTGATGTCACTAACCCGGGAGGAATGTTGTGTAGTCCCCACCAGCCATTTGTTGTAGTCCTTAAAAAGCAATTTCTTTAAAAGCAAATATCTCCCTTTGCTTTGAATTTTGAGCGTTGTAACTTTTCAGATGTTGTTTATGCTCAAACAGCAACATTACACACTAACTAAAGTTAGAAAAGTGGAATCATAATCAACCACCCCTTTAATATTAATTATGGTGTATGGAGTGTAGATTGATGTGGGAAAAAAGTAATTTAAAGTAGTTTAACAGGGCAGCAACATAAAATGTGAAAAAAATGATTGGGTACAAATACTTTCCCAAGACAGATATATATATGCATACAATAAAAATGTATATATATATATTCTGGTCTCTAGATATGGTTCAGGTCCCTTCATTCAAGTTTATGGGATTTTGTTCCCCCCGGTTTATTGTCCACCAGGTGAAAATTGTAAGAACGACCATGAGATACACTCACCTTGACGGAGTGGTTATGAAAGTCTGTCACCACAATTTCATTCTTGTTGTTGACAGCAACAAAGTGCGGGCCTGCATGCGAGGAAACAGAGAGAAATGGGGGAGAAGAAAAATTCAGATGTGATATAGACAGAAAAAGAGCGGAGAGGAGAGCAGGGATGTCATGTGATCAAGATCTCATAGCGGATTAGATAGATCTCGTGATGTAATGTGTATGGTAGCAGGGTTTGAAATTAACTTTTTCACTCACCGGCCAATTTGGCTACTAAATTTTTAAGTTATCGGCCATTCAGAACTTCCCCTAGCCTAAATAAATAAATAAGAATAAATAAATAAACCAGATTAACTACGTCAAAGCTTATATACCCTATATATATATATATATATATATATATATATATATATATATATATATATAAAATATATATTATAAAATTTGGATTTCATACATTCATTTCTTATTCAAACAAAATCCTGTCATCCAGCCATCCTCATCCTTTTAGCCAAAAATTGTATTTAGGTGGACAGATCAATACAGTACAATGCACATCAAACACCATGCGGAACAAAACAAACCTGTGGTCTCAGGACAAGCCAGGGTCTGCTAAAATTGTAGGATGTTGGAAAATAACAATGTCTTCTCTGTTAACCAAATGCTTTTTAATCTTCACTATTACTTCAATGCAAATGAACAAGCGCTGCCATTATTTGTTGCGTAGTGACGGGCATGTTCAAGTAAGCCAGATATGTGCTGATTCTGCGCAATATGCTGTATTTAATATATCGTGATGACTCACAAGTTGAGTATTTTGTACACGAACTTCCCCAGCAAAGTGAGTAAATATAAGTAACCTGCCAAATTGGCTAGTGATTTGACAGCGTTACCCGCCACAGTTGATTTGTACCCGCATTTGGTGGGTTGGCGGGTGTTAATTTCAAATCCTGGATAAAAGCCTTAACCCATATTGAACAATTTGATTTTTGTCAACATTTGATTAGAAAGACAAAGCACAAAATCATTTGATCTTGAATCCAGTTCTAGAATGAAACTTAATTTCAAAAAGATAAAATCACCACATTCTGGGATGAGAATTCACTCAATACTTACTGAACCCAGGGCCAGATTTACTAAACTTTTGCTCCAGTGCAAACTTTACACCACTTTTTTCTAAAAAGGAATGGGAAAAACACAAACAAGGGTAAGCAGAGACAAATAAATGACAGAGCAGAAGGGATTGAGACAAAAAAGCACAAAAACGACTTCAAAAACATTTCAAATGGTGCAAGGATGAAAATCATCCTTGAGTGCTGGAACAAACATGAAGCAGACCAAAAGAACAATGGAAGACTGTCTAGAGATGCACATCCCAAACCAGTCCGCAAGCCACATGCACTTGCTTAAAAGGGTTAGGAAAAGGGACTGATGTATTTAAATAGTAAAATAAGCAGCAGGAAGAAAGTGTTGGCCGAGCTTCAAAAAGCATGACTAACGTGTGCATCTATCAGTATCATAGAAAGAATATAAGCTCATACATGTATGCATGCATTGGCCTTCATTATTTATCATATAGACAGATAATGCAACTGAAAATATGCTAAAGTGAAACACAGGAACAGAACTGAGGCAGGGGAAATATACAGGTTTACATCCTTTTAGACACTGGAACTGAAGCCTGTGTAAATCTGGCCATTTCTGTATAAAAAACACCGGCCTTTTGCGCCATTTGTCTTCCTAGAATGGTTCTTAGTTACTTTTGTAGTAAAACACCATTTAGCTCTTGTTTCTTTAAAGTTTGTTCATGAATTGCAACATTTTTGGTCACAAGAAGAGTTCCTGAGCTGGACAAATGAGGTATTAGGAAGAGATGTTAGAGGACAAGCAGTCACAGCACACAACAGTGGGCGCCAACAACACTTCTGCAACTCTTTAGTGCTTAGGTTAACCACCACAAACCACATTACATTATTCAACGTTGGGTTTATTAGCATTATGATACAGTGTTCAATCGCTGTACCTGCGAACTGTCTGTCTGAAGTGCCTCTGGCTCCAAACTTGGTCACTAGTTTGCCATTAGACTGAAAGATGAACACACAGCAAGCTTTATTATCCACTGCGATGATATGACCGTTCCTGTCCACAGCCACTCCTTTGGGTCCCATCAGACGGCCAGCACCAATCTTATTCTGCATGGGGCACAGACATAAAGAGAGGGTCGTTTAGAAAGGACCTTATTAAACGGCTCTTAGGAATATGTAATTCAGGGTAGCCGAATCCTTGACAATTTTCAAGAAACAACTGAAAACTCATCTCTTCCATGAACAATCAAAATCCCAGTGAAACGGAAGTTGCCACCGACTTTACTTCAGTGTTGTGATGCATTTCCAAGAGAAACAGAACATTGAATAGAGGCGGGGTTTTATTTTAGACCACCTCCTCTCCATCCCTCGCTCATAGCAGACTGACAGTTGGAGGGAAGTGGTTAAGGATATTCAACCCAAGCCGCCAAATTGACGTCATCAGAGAAGGAACGCCATTCAGAGCGAAAGCAACATTTCAAATTTTGATTAAAGATTACCACGACAAACTATTTTTTTCTGTGTATCAACTTACACTGATTAATTGTTCACCACAAGACTAGTAATGTGTGCTAACAAAGCAAATAAAGTCAATTTTGATTTCATTAACGGCATCCTGCTGACTTAAAAAACAAACAAATAAAACAACTTATTTTTCTGTTTTCACTATTTCTAATATCCCTCCTTGTTTTAACTTACTCTTGTATTCCTCATTTCTAAGTTGATTTGGATAAAAGTGACTGCTAAATGAATACATGTAAATGTGAATTAGTCAACCATGGCATTGAGTAAGAAAAATTATTTACTGTGGGCAAGAAACAAATAAAATGACAATAATTTAAATGTATACTTGAAGCCATAATTTATTTAAATATTTAAGGATTGTACTGCTTGAGTTATGCTGCTTAAATCTTGTTTGGAAACTGTGATAGAAAAAAATGTCACTGCTTTGATGAACAGAAAGTTCAAAAGAACAGCATTTATTTCAAATATACATTTACATATACATACACACACACGGTTGGGTTTTAATGTTTTATAGGGACATTCCATACACAATGATTTTTATACTGTACAAACTGTATATTCTATCCCCTAACCCTGAACCAACCCATCACAGAAAACTTTCAGCATTTTCACACTTCCTTTTTACACATCACTTAGTATAATTTATAAGCCGTTTTCCTCATGCCAAAAATGTCCCCACAAGATCAAGGATTTCAGATATTGCCATCATTGTGGGAGACATTTTGTCCCCACAACGTAGGGTATACCGGAACCACACACACATATGTATCAATGTATGATGTATGATATATAATTTACATATATATAAACTGTAAATTATGATGTAAACATCACCTTAAATTTCCCATCAGGGGAGAAGATGCTGATCCATCTGTTATCATAATCAGCTACTATAATGTCTCCATTCGTGTCGACTGCCACTCCTGTCGGCCTCTGCAGCTGTCCTGGGGAACGACCTCTGACCCCAAACCGTGCTTTGAACTGGCCATCATTAGTAAACACCTTCATAAAAACAAACAGATGATCAAATTTTGCACTGAATGCAATGACAATCTGTCTATATCTCTGTATTGATCCCAAGTAAGATTACTAACTCATGGGTTCATTACTTTAATATCCACTAAATTGCTTTAGAAATTAAGCCTATGATTTTTATAATATTGCTATACATCGACTAACCTGTATACACTGGTTGTTGCTGTCCGCTACAATGACCCTCCCATTAGTGGAAGCAGAGATGCCCTGTAGATTAGTGAACTCTCCCTTCTCCCTCCCCCGAGAGCCTGAGGGGTCAGACAAAGGAAATTCACAAAATAAAAATAATATTTAACAACAATTTAATATGTCTAACTTCTTATTGTGCACACATATTTTTTTTATCCAGTGTTTCTTACCCACTCTGTAAATCAGCTCATCCTCTATGGGGTTTTCCTTCTTTTTGGTGGTGCTGTACATGCTGGAGGGTCTCCGTACGGCTTTCTGCCTGATGTGTCCTCCTGTCCCGCTAGGAGATTTAACCCTCCTCTTCACATCATCCGGAGACTGAGGCACATCTGACGGCTTTATCGCCCGCAGTCTGAACGGGCTGCCCCGCACGGGCTGTCCATAAAGCATCAAAGAGAACGAGTACTCCCCTTCGCTCTTAATCGTGTACCCTACCTCATACGTTCCATTTTTATTGTCCACGACCTCCACCTCCACCGAACGCACTCCGTCCTGCCCCGTTATCTCCCCTCGGAGGACCGCGTTACCAGTCCGCACAAGATCACTGTCCTTATCCTTAGTGGTAACAGTTGCACTCACGTGCTGACCGACCAGGGCATGTCTGAGCCCTTCTCCCGTTGCCACACTGGTGTGTCCCACGGCACCCGTCGTCAGCAGGACGCCCAGGTTCTGGATGGAGCGTCGCAAACCCTCGGTCTCTATCTGGCAGTCCAAGTGGGCGTTCTCGTGCGGCCGTTCAGGGAAGTCGTGGCAGGCTAGGGCGCTCACCCGCTCACTCATCTGCTTTTGGACCAGCAGGACTTCGGTGGCGCTGCCGTGGTTCAGGGCCTGCTCAGTGAAACTGCAGCTGTTCTGGATGTGCTCTTTTCCCTGCAGAAGACAGGATAACTGTGCCTGAAGCACCTGCAGAGAACACAGCAGAAAGGAGCGTTAGAGAGATAGGAGTAAAACCTGTTTAACATATCAGGAGATTTCTGACCTTCTCCTTGGTGCTACAAATGTTCTCCAGGTCGGTGATGAGCGCAGCCTGGCGTTGGTGCAATGCCTTCTCGAGCTCCTCAAATGTCATGTTGATCTCATTGACTGCTTCGTTCTTCCTCTCGATCAGCTGTTTAGAGATTTCATTAACCAGCTCAATGGCCGCTGTTAGTTGGGGCAGCCTGACCGAATTAAAAAGAACAGATTTTATCAGACAAATTTTGGTAAAAAGCCAAGTCATTTGGAAAACAGGCAGCAATATTATTCACAATCATCACTGAAAACAGCTTATAAAAGCATAATTTTTGTTTTATATTTAGTCACTAGTAAAATAATATATGTTTATATATATATATATATATATATATATATATATATATATATATATATACATACACACACACACCTTTATATATACACACAAACTTATAACAAATTATCTAAAACTAACATAATAATATATTCATCATTATTATTATTACTATGCAATGTTTTTGAATATAAACTTTTTATAATAATAATGACAATAAAAATTAAAATTTATTTGAAGCAATATGCTCTGTTGTTATTACTGAAGTGATGAACTGATTGTAAGAGCTGACTATTACGAACGGCGCATATGTACCTGTTGCGTATAGCATCCAGCTGGTTCTTTAGCACTGCTTTGTGCTGTTCTAGAACATCCCGCAGTGGAACGGTCACATGCTCCCGGTGTTCCCCCTCTGTGCAGTCCAGGCACATGGCCGTCTCACACGACTCGCAGTAAAACTCCATCACCTGCAGGGGCAGCAGTGAGCAACCCTTTCATTCAGCATACTAATGGATTATCAAAGGGAGCTAATGTATGCAAACAGGCCTGAACAGCGTAAACACACATGTATTATGACTTTGAAAACACATAAAGGAAAGAACCTGGTAGTGACACTGCAGACTCTGCCAATGAAAAATTGGCTTAAATGTAGAGAAATCAGGGCTGGTAAAGAAATTCCCAACCCCTTGTAGCCGCGATTTTCCCTACAACCTCGTTTTTTATGGTTTCTCCATGTTCCCACCAAGTATTGCCAAATGTGGTTTCATCATCAGATGGTAAGAGGCTTACTTTGCCCTCGTGATTGGGACAGGAGAGCGGTTTCCCAGCGGCTGCTGCGCTGACAGACTCCAGCACGCTACAGGCCTCCGGCCGAGAACATTCTGGGTCTCTCTGCAGCACCTCCATGAGGTTTGTGATGAAGAAGTTGTTCTGTAGTGCCGCCACACCTTTCTCAGGCAAGATGGAGGTCTGTCTGCACACCGGGCAGGACAGTGTCAAAGACTGAGAGGGAATGTAGTTCTGTAGGCACCTGTGATATAAAGAGAAGGACAGACGTGATTAACAACCTCAAACTAAATCAATCAGCCACAATTATCAGTTGCAATATTTTTACTCTCCTCATGTTGTTCCAAACTCTTTATTTCTTTTGTGGAACACAAAAGGAAATATTTTGAAGAATGTTCACATTGCGGTGTGGATGGGGGCCAAGGACTGTTGAGCTCCAAAAAGGACAAATAAAGGACAAATACTAAACACCATCATAAAAGTAATCCATACGACTCTATATTCTAGAGTCATACAATATCTTTGTGTGAGGAAACAACTGAAATTTAGGTCACCATTCACATTCTTTTTATATGGAAAGGAGTAACATGTATTTTGCTATAAATAACTCCCTTTCTTTCTACTGAAGAAAGTAAGACATACAGGTTTTACAAAGATCAGAGGGTGAGTAAATGACAGAATTTCCATTTTTATATGAACTATTCCTTTAAATAGGTATATGATGCATTTTAACATCATATATTACACATGTCACCTTCAATGTAAACGTATCTTTGAAAAACAGATACCAACAACAACCAATAACATATACTACATTTCAAAAGGATTAAATTAAAAAAAAAAAAATTAATACTTATTTATCAATGAAGCTTTAAACTGTCAGTAAAAACATTTATACGTTTACATACTTAAACCGGTATTCCAAGAAATGCTCCTTTTTAATCAAAGAATCCTGAACAAAACTAAAATATTAAGAAGTACAATTGTTTTAACAACGATATAAAAAGAAGAAATGTTTCTTGAGCAGCAAATCAGCATATTAGAATGATTTCTGAAGGATCATGTGACACTGAAGACTGGAGTAATGAGGCTGAAAATTCAGCTTAGCATCACAGGAATAAATTACATTTCAAAATATATTCAAATAGAGAACAGTTATTTTAAAATGTAATAATAGTCCATAATGTTACTGTTTTACTGTAATTGTGATCAAATAAATGCAGCCACTGAGAGTAATCTTTTTTTCCAAAACATTTCAAAACAAACAAATTCAAAACAAAAATCTGACCAAACCCAAACATTTGAATGCAGTGTATCTCACATTTCATAAATGATGTACTCCTGCGGGACATTGTGAGAGCGAGAAGGCTAGGAGGGCAAGTGTTGCTGAAATTTCAGTCACAACACGAACAATCACAGTGGAAACACTCCACTGACATTCAACCCCACAGATACAAAGCACAAATAAAGACAAAGAGTCTCACTGCACACATCTCAAGCCATCTATACAGAAGAAAATATTTGTGGTAGAGACAGAACACCTATGCCGAGCTTTGTCAGCAGTAAGTAAAGAGAGTTCATGCAATCCTAAGGTTTACAACTGATCTATGCTTCAATCATTAAGCATGTTATTAAAACAGTGAGGACTAATTCTAATATGCTCAGGCTAGGGATGTGACGTGAGGAAAATTTCCCACCGATTAATCAATGTGTGACAACACTGGTATCACATTTCAAAACGGTGCAATTACATATTTGCTTAAATAGGCGCCTTTACATTTCGTATTGTCACTCACTCTCGTCACGTGATGAATGAAATCTGAGTCCTGCTGCTGATTCGGCTCACGAGTCGCGCTGAATTGAGCAGACGCGTTCAGTTTTTAATTGTAGTGTCTGTTCTCTAACTCAACTAAATGATTTTTATTACTATAAAAAAAGTCTAAATGACGGTGGGGGCGGTGCTGTGGTGTCCAAGTGATGTGTGCGGCTGAACACAGTGTAACACCGATAACACCGACCATAACAGCAAGCCTATCTCATGCCAGAGCTGTGGCCTTGTGCTCTGGTGCTCATCTGGGAAATATGAGTTCAAGTGTGGCTCGCATCATTCTCCTCCCCATTGTATTTCTGGTTAGGAAGTAACCAGGTGAGTGTGGAGACAGGGTGGTGGAGGGATGCTGAAAACTGACGAGGAACATAGAATTGGCGAGTGTGTATATACAGTATATGCCTCCACTTATGTTGATTGAGTAGACATGTTGATTACTGATTGCTGGTTTGAATGACGTGATGATTGGATAGATCATTTGAACGTGTTCCTCCCGAACTTTGTTAGTAAAACATACATTTAGCAACAAATACAGACCTTTCACAGAAGGTGTGCAGGCAGGGCAGTACTTTAGGGTTGTGGTAGTGATCCAGACAGATACTACACACCAGGAACTGCTTGTCTATCTGGCGCACCACTGGGCTTGTGCGTCCGGTCTCAAACTTTGCCATGGTGACAGACATCCACAGAGAGGGCCGAGGGCCAGGACACACCTTAACCTGAAATGAAGATGATGCTGAGTTATTAAAAGTCTTCCAACAGGGAAAAAAAACACAATGTTTCATAATTTTAACTTTGAAATAATAAAGAGGCCAATTCACACTGCACCGACAGATGCCAACCAGCGTGGACGATCAAAAGATTACAGTACATCACCTCTCAGACATTACTTGACTAGAAAACAAAACCTCACAAAGTGACTGTTGCCATTGGTCAGTGACCTCTGTGTCTGTCGGTATAGAGTGAAGTAAATTGGCCTTTAAAGGGATAGTTCAACCAAAAATTAAAATTCTGTCATAATTCACTTACAATCATGTCGTTCCAAACCCATAAGATTGGTTAATCTTCGAATCAACCAATGCAGATATTTTTATTGACTTTTTAAAATTTCTGTCCGTCCGTCCATTGAAAGTCCAGAAAACAAGGTCCAAAAAGGTCATAAAGGCATCGTGAAGCGAATCCATGTGAATAGTGCAGTTAGTCCAAGTCTTGTAAAGAGATATGATCACTTTATATGATGAACAAATTGTTGTATGTCTTTCGATCATTGTCGGTGTAAATAAAAGCCTAAATTAAATCTGTTCATCATACAAAGCAATCAATCCACAAGTTTGGGATTAAACCGCTCAATTCATATGGATTTGTTTTATGACGTCTTTATGACCTTTTTGTATCTTTTAAAATTTGGTTACCTGGACTTTCAATGGAGAAACAGAAACCTCTCAGGTTTCACTAAAAATTATAAATTTTTGTTTCGAGATTAACCAAAGTCTTAAAGGGATACTTCACCTCTGGAAAGATGAATGTGTATTTAAAATGGGTTATTTATGTAGAAGAAATGTGAAATTATTTTTGAATTTGGAGCTTTCTAGACAAAAAAAGAAAAGCCAGAAAATGTATTTTTGGCTTATGTGGATGAAAGACAACAACTCCCAGAATGCACTTGCTTCGCTGCCCTAGGTGGCCACGCCTACCGGTAACAGAGCGCAGTAGTTAAACAACAAGTCTAGGCTACTAGTGAGTCTCCGTGATGAGTCTGCCTGGGATTTCAAGATCGCCCAAAATGTCCGGGATTCGGCTTTTGCGTTCTACAGTCGCCACGGCCATTCATTATGTTTACTGTGGCGAGCAGGACGAGGCTAGAGCCGCAGGAGAACGGCGCAAGGCCGGTGGCGTGATTACTAATGAGCGACACCTGTGAGACGCACCGGTCTCGTATCTCTCACGGAGGAGCGGGAATTTTCTAAGCAATGTTAAAACACACATCAACTGATCACTTGTTTAGCGTTCATGTAAACACTACATTCAGATTCACCAATCGGAATGAATTCAGTTAGATTGAAACAAAAGGTGTGCATGTAAACAATGAATGGCGACTGGAGAAAGCAAAAGCTGAATCCCGGACATTTTGTACGATCTCGACGGCCGGACATGTCCAGGAAAAAGAGGATGGTGGTAACCCCTACTACTCAGCTTTCTCCTACTAAGTTACTCAGCTTTCTCCACAGAACAAGAGCCTGCTAGCTTAGCTTCCAAAAAAGATGTCTGACTCTGTGTACATTCTGTGAGTGAGATCCCACCCTCTATAGGCGGGTTGAGAACATGCGGAACAGCTCCTTCTACTGGCTGTAGTCTTTAGCCTATGGCCAAAAAGTCCCCCGATGACGCAAAACGATTTTTGCGTCATCGGAGGATTTTTTCCAGACAAAAAATACATAAATCTCTCGTTTAAGGGGGATATGAGGGTGGACAGTGCGGTAATTTGAAAATACTACAGGTTTTCTACAAATACAAAGCTTAATGCTAAATCCTGAAGTATCCCTTTAAGGGTTTGGAATGACATGAGCGTGAGTCAATGATGACAGAATTTTCATTTTTGGGGTGAACTATCTCTTTAAAGAGATATTGAGATGGCAAGAGAAGACAAACTCCTAAACAGGAGAACGTGAGAGTGAGTCAAGAGGAGCTGCTACCAAACCAGCAACTTTAACACATTATTCTGCTGAGCAAAGAAGAAGAGAAGAGCACGGAAAATTGGATTACAGAGTTGTGGAGGCAAATAAATGTCGACAATTTTCATGCCATTTTTCCACATGAGCTGCAACAACAGCGGGCAGACAGTTAAGTAATGATACAAGGACATGAGCTACTGCTGAGGCCATTACATGCTCCTGTTTACTTTAGTTGTCCCCTAGGCAAAGAGATATGAGAGAGGAAAAACTAATATGTCAGGTCTAATTCTATTTCAGGATGTAAAAGAAAACAACTAACATAGGGCCATAGAAATATGACCGTCTTTCAAAGGCGTGTCATTAGGAGTAACTTTAATGATTTACATTTTAAATAGAAAATGTAATAATGCACAATTCCATGTTTACGTCTTATTTTGTTGCATATTATTCACATACTGTATAGTGAAACATTGTGAATGTAGTGAAACAATTTAACACAGTATTTCATGCATTCAGAAGCAACAGCAACCATTTAAAAAAATTGGTTCAATTAATAATTCATGGATATTTAAATTATGCGACTAAAATTATATACAATTTGATAGATTAAAGAGTCCCCAAAATGAAAATTCTGTCATTTACCATTCACCCTCATGTTGTTCCAAACCTGTAAGACTTTCATTCATCTTCGAAACACAAATGAAGATATTTTAATGAAATCAGAGCTTTCTGTCCCTCCATGGACAGCCACGCAACTACTACTTTGATGCTTTAAAAGCCTAATAAAAGCCTAAATTAAATCTGTTCATCATATACTAAAGCGATCCAGTCTCTTCAGAAAATTGGGACTAAACCGCTCGATTCAAATGGATTTGTTTTACAATCTCTTTATTAACGTTTTAAAGTGACAAAGTGGTAGTTGCATAAACTGTCAATGGAGGGACAGAAATATATCAGATTTCATCAAAAAGATCTTCATTTGTGTTTTGAATATTAACGAAAGTCTTACGGGTTTGGAACGACATGAGGGTGAGTAAGTATTAAGTAATGACATTTTTTCTTTCTTTTTTTTGGGTGAACTAACCCTTTAAGGGGCGACGCATCTTAACACACTCTCCCATGCAAATAAGATGCAATATTCATACCTCATATTAAAACATAAAATAAGGCCTTAATTCAGGAAAGTCTCTCTGTCTGATCAGTTTGGAGGCCAGTGTTTCATTATCACTCTTTCAGTCTATCACTTCTGCTCTCTGTCATGTTTTGACAGTGAGTGTTTTGCTCTCAGTTTACTTCAATGCCTCTGGTCCCAGAGTTGCTCTGATACTTCTACAGGACTGACATGTGTGCACTGCTCTGATGGACATGAGTGATGGTAACGTGAGAGCGGTAAACATAGCTGATATTAGTTCCCTTCTCCCGCCTTCTAAAATCCTCCTCCCCCAAACCCCCCACCTTTCTGATCTGATGTGTTGATGTATGCGGGCTATATTTAGACGCAGGTCTCACTGGGGTAAGCTTAATAAGGGGTCACGTCCAGCAGCGGAGGGCTGACATTCTTGTGCACAACACAGAAAGAGGAGCCAGAGCAGGTCTCTGGGCTGACAGGAGATCAAATACACACTGACACGTAGAATTCATTATCATGGGAATAAAAATGCAATTTACAATAATAAGTGCACAACCTTTTCTGTCGTCCCTACATGGTCTACGACATATAACAATGTATATATGACATAAAAATCTTTTGAAAAACTGATCTGCATACATGTGAGTGTACACGTCACAGTAGTACACTATCATTTTCAACATCTTTAAAAAAAAAATTGTATATATATATATATAAAACATGTTGACTAACGACTAACATGACCATTAGTCAGTTAGTCAGCCATTATAACTTATTGACCCTAAAGCATGAGGGTCTGCAGGGGTCCTCTATATGACATAATTTCCTTTTTATGTTTTTCCTGCATTTTGGTTGGACCTCATGATTTTGATTTGGCAGGCAAACAAATTTAAATATGAAATCTCAATGAAGCAGTTTTATTATACACACTGCATATAGTAAACTAATAATAGCCAAACTACTTAAGGGTTTTATGTTTTTTTCTTAATTAGAATATCAGGACAGTTATATCATCCTAATAATATATATATATATATATATATATATATATATATATATAAACGTTTTACACACACACAGACATTTATATGTAAAACACCTTTAACGCCGCATTTAAAAAAATAGTCTTATTATAAAAGGGGTTTATTTAATATTATTTAATATTTATATATATTTTTTTTTAAACTATATATAAGAGTGTTATGTCACTGACCGACATGCATGCCAACCAAAACAAAGTGTTTTGCTCTAAATGCTGACTGGCATTACTCCACCTGTTCCAATAAAACAATATCTACAAGATCTTATGGTCCAAGCCACCGGTCAGCAAACCTGACCCAGATACAGCCACAATCGAGAAACCAAACACTGTGTCATTGTTCAAAAAAAAAAGAAGCCAACAACAATCAGCAATTGTATCATGCCGCCACTTACAAAATTATCCCACATGCACTCCCACACGTCACTGTGTGCATGGCACATACACTTTTCAAACACAGCTGCTTCTGACATCCACAAACATTCCATGGGATGCAAAACTCATGACATCCAAAACTATAGTTATAGTTATATAGTTTTAAAAAATGATATTTGCCCCAAAACACATTCTAACTGCTCTCCCACATGAGGGTCTCTTCAAACCTTAGTAAGACCATAGGCAGTAAAGGTGTGAACAACATGACACAGAGTGAAGCACTAGAACGTTCCAAAACCTCAGACCAACTCTGACCAGATGTGAAACAGGAGACAGAAACAAAAGCATTCTTCCCTTTCAAAGCCACAGCTCTTTCTGCTCCAGTGAACACGCACAAAACAATGACAACCGTTCACGTGCACACTGCAACACTCAAACGCAAACGCCCTAGGGTTAAAGAGGAAGCACACTTACACGAAAAAGCAGAGTTGATGCTTCTCAGGCAGGTTCCATTGTAGTTTTGTGAGATTTCAGCAGGGCCTGGTGGCTGAATAGCACAACAGATCCCCTTCCCTTTCTCTAGCCCCCCTACCTAAATGAATGCATGCACTGCTCGTCGTCCCTACGCCTAGTGCACTGCACTCTCACTGCCCGTGCCCGAGCAACAGCTGTGATGTCACGAAGGGGCGGATGGCTAAAGCCAAACCACGTCTACCGGGCTACGCCATTGGCTGAGGATGAATGCACAGCGTTTGCTCCTCCCACAAGCTCTGCTGTGATTGGCCGTTCAATGTTATCTTCCCAAAGGCATGGATTGCATCACAGAGAAACAATTCCTACTGACAGATTGGGTGGGTTGGGAAAGGGAGAGGATTTAAGTTGAATGCCAGCTTTTTAGTGCATTGACTTTAGTTAGTGTGTGTGTGCGTGTGTGTGTGTGTGTGTGTGTGTGCTTCTGATGAACAATAAACAATAATGATCAAAAGACTTGAAGAAACTGTTCAGTTCACTGTGCACCTGCTTCTAAAGGAAAAAGCTTTAAGATTGAAAGAGCTGCTTTTAAAATCCACTTTAAAGTGAGTAAAAGTATCATTTTGAGTGTTTCAGCGGGGTTCATTTCTGTGAGGTTATTTAAATTCCCTTTATGTTTCAATTATTTTAACATGACAAAAACCATCAAAATGAATGTTAATCTTGATTTAGCTCCGGACATTGCCCTGCTTTTGCTTGCTTGTGAACTGACTGACATAAAAAGTCTTAAAACAATCACTCGGTATGATGGTTATATAAGATATGATGTCATTAAAGCTGGGTGGAGCGACTCCGGATTGTAGGATTATGAATTCCAATACCTCTAAATAAAAATAAAAATAATAATAAAACAGTAATAAATAAACAAATAAATCATATAAAAATAACAAAATGTATGCATCAAATTATATAATTTTACCAAATACCTATAGTTTTGCATATTTAATTGTTTATTTGTATAAAATATTCTGAGTGGATGAAATGTTTAATCTGTCAGCAGAGCGGGTGCTTAGATGGAAAACATCAACTGTCATTAATCTGGAGGGATTGACTGTCCAATTTCTCCCACAGCGGCTGGTTTTCAGATAACACACACCTCTAACTGACACCACTGCTCCAAACTTGCACCAACACAACAGGCACAAATGGAGCTGGACTTTTGTGGGAGAATACATGCTGAAACTTGTGTAAAAGAAAATGAAAGCGAGAGAAATCACTCTGTGCAATGAAAAAGAATCTGTATATTTGTGATCTTTGTGACAGAGTAGCTTTGTGGTAATGATCTGGGCCGACATTATAAATATTGTCCGCTTGCTCCCAGGTAGAGGCCTCCAGAATTTACTGGCCCTGAAAAGGAGGGAACTTTGTTCAGCCAGATCTTGAGACGTAACCAACTAAAATCGTGAACATATATCCACTGCAATTTCCTGTCCTTCAAAGCAGGCTCATATCATCTGTCAGGGGTTCTTGCACTGGCCATATCTCCTTCAAGCTTGTAGATCCGTAGCTTACTCGTAACTTACACTAACAGCAAGAACTATGGGACAGCGTTGTGGGAAACTCCATCGCAAACCAGGATTGTTTCCATTCTGCAGTGCAAATATCTCAAACAGAAAAAGTTTCAGTATTTTAATTGGAGATAATTATGTATTATCTTCATAATATTATGTTCATCTGTGTAATAACCAAACATATGGCGCTCTCCCATACAGCAAAGACAGTGAAGCGTAATTAAAGTTTCCTGGTAACTGCACTCATTAATCTTTACATAAAGTGTAATAAGATGCCACGTCTAGTCCACTCGGCTCAGATGGAGCCTTCAGGCACCGTCCTCTTACTGTGTCCAGTTATGTAATTCAGCATCTCGCTGCAATTGCAGAGAGGAAGAGTACTCATGCCGCAGGAAACATGACTCAACAGAATGCTGTCAGGATACCGCAGGCAGAAGAGAGAGAGCGGGATTCAACAGAGAGAAAGAAAAGATCTTGCTCTACCTATGTCACGGTCTTGGTCTTGTACTGGTCATTACTCAGATTTGGGAGTATAGAGCTACACTATGGGACTTGTTTTGTTTTTTTTGTTTTTTTTGTATAGGGGAGAATACATGCTGTAACTTGTGTAAAAGAGAAGTCAAAGACAGATAAACAGTGTGCGATGAAAAAGCTTTAGTATATTTGTGATCTTCATGACAGAGTAGCTTTGAGTTTAAAGCTCCACTATGTTAATTCTTACATTCAATGAGATAGTCACCCTATAGAGGATTTATTTTTTTTTAATTATCAGCGGTTTCTCTTTTATATCTCAGGGCAGGCAATAAAATACAGACATTATTAAAGCTCAAAGTTATCTTACCCAGGTTATGCTCAGTTATTTAAAGACCCCTGTGGTGAAAATCAAGTTTTTAATGTTTTTTATATGTATATGTGGTGTTTTTAATATGCTTTAAGACAAACCATGTGCAAATTCATAAGTCAAAACCATTGCTGAGTATTTTCTCCTTAAAACTGCAGTAAAAAAAAAAAAGACAGTCTCAAAAACGCTGGAGTTTCTTATGTCACAAACTACCTTAACCAATCACGTCAAGAGGGGGGCGGGCTTTAATATGGTCTCAAGATGAGCCAGGTTATCCCGGTATATTTTTTCTGTTAATATGAAAAATCGGGTCATTTAGCAACATAGGGGGTAAATTATGTATATGACCATTGTGCAGCGTTCACTACAGTAAACCTGACCGAGTGGATCTCTGAGCTGGTGTGAGTGAGTGGAGGCGGGGCTAATTAGCATAATCATGGGGGCATTTATACTAAATGAAGTAAGGGTGTAGAGTTACATTCAAGCTATTTTAAGGCGTGAAGACATTTTTTTCACAGGAAAAAAAAAACATTTATATGTTATTTTGGTGAACAAAGAGTTTTAAGGGATACAATTATTGACTACAGGGGGACTTTAAGTATAAAATTTGTCTCAGATGTTTCTCTTAAAATAACCTTAGAGAAATAAAAATAGAAACAAATCAGGGAGAAAAAAAACGGAAAAAAAAAACTGAATAAAATGTATGTGTATAATGTGTAGACCAAATTAGACCATTAGACCAAATGTGTATGTGCATTTTTAAATTGTAAAGCTTTTTTAGTTTAGTCTATTTTTTATCAAATTATATTAAATTAAATAAATTAAATAATTTTATTAAATTATAACTAAAAACAGAAGAAAATGCAAAGAAAAATTGTGTCTATGAAAAATAATGTAATGTAAATTATATTAAAACAATTATATTGAATTGGAAGACAAAAAAAAGTACAAACTTTAGACTTTTGGGGTATATTCTTAAATCCTTAATGTAGAAAAACAATCAAGATATTAAAAAGGCAAATGGGCCTGAGAATTTACAGATAATAAAATGAAACCTCCTGAAAAAAGTGTGTTAATGCTTAATCCAGAGGCGTGACATTGAATTTCCTATTCAGTCATTAAATATCTGTCAACCACAGAAGATCAATGCAAACTTAAGACGGGTTGGAGTGTTGTTAACTTCTATAAATTGGAGAGCGGTTCACGCGAGAGGGGCTCTTAATCGGGCTTGGTCCTGAAAGTGGACCATGAATAGCTGATCCACATGTCCATATCTTCTCTCCTTCTCTCTCTCTCACTCTCTCTGGACTGTGGAAATATTCCTGGAGGGAATGCCTGCATAGCTGGGTACATAAGACGGGCCAGAAATAATCTGATCCTTCAAATAACTACTTTATGTGTGTGTGTGTGTGTGTTTTCAGAGGAGATGCTTAAAAGAACACTTAATGCCTTAAGCATATAAACAATACCAACAAACAGGTCAAATACTTCTGAGTTTAATAAAGTAGCCTACTTGCCATATGTAAAGTGGTGTGTTTTAACAAAGCTAATGCTTTTCGCTGATGGGTGTGAGTCACCCTGCGGATAGGCCTCTGGTGCTTCGGTGGAAAAACTCACTTTTACAGTATATTTGTCAATTTAGAAGTATAAATTATGCAGATGCGTCCTCGTTCTGTGGTTCAGGACTAAACAAGTGTTTTTTTGAATAGTGCGTAGAGGATCAGACTCCTGAGAGTGCAGACGGGTTGCGGTTCTGGTGGGCCATGACGCATGCTTCACAAATAACCAGAACAAACATGAAATAACAAAACACTGCCAAAAGGCATTACGAGATATTAGATTATAATGCTGCGTTAACAGCATTAGATTTTTCATTGGATTTTAAGTGTGTAATCTTTATTTTGTTAAATTTTTTTCACCTCTCCTAGCCTAATGTGCACAGACAACTTAAAGTAAGCCAAGACTTCCTGAGATGTGTGGTTGTGGCGTTTTAAACATGCCTGGGGCACGTTCAAGTTCAAAACGGTACGCAACGTTTTGCTACGGTTTCCGGGTTGAACGTCATGTTTCCTGGAAACGGCGTGCACCGGGGTTTGAGATACGTTTTCTCTTGTTTGGTGGGTGTGTCAGAACTGCAGTCCAATCAGCAGCAACATGTACTGTATATGAAGCACGCGGTATTAAAGTGAACTTGCACAATGGGTTCAAGGAAAGTAATTTACAAATGTGTTCGATGCAGCTCGGTATACAACAACTGAGGATATTAGAAGACATGTTTGTCGTAAGTTTTATTGTAAAAATATAGGATATAAACATATGTAGTTGTTTATATTTTTAGCTTCATTGCAAGTGTATGACATTTGCTATAGAAATAAACAATGGTAATTTAGTGCTTTTCCTAAAAATGCAGGGTATTAAAACAGTATGGACTACAAATGAAGTCAGTATGTGAGGCTAAATAGATGTGTTTTAGTCTGAATTAGGTAAGATGTGTACTTCCATTACAGTTTCAGCAATCCCTTCACTCGATTGGGATGTTCTCTTGTGTTCTGGGCGGCAAGTCCAGTAACTGTAACATCGGGCATATTTTGTAGTATTAAACACATGTTTATACCGACTTCATCAGGCTCCGAAAATTCTTCACAAAGAACACAAAGAATGGCCTTCTCAGCTGCCATAGTTGCAACTCTTGCGTCATCAGAACAGTGTGTTCAACGCATCACCGTTTCTGTTTAAAACACGTTGTGCAACGTTTTGTCGGCGCTGAACGCAGCCCTGGTGTCTCAACTTCAGGCTCAACCAATGGCATGAGTTTGGGGCGGGACTACCTGTTGGGAAAGAATCTTTATTTCTGCAATTCCAATTGGTGCCATACATCCGTGTGAAACAAATTATCAAAAAAGAAAAAATGTTGGGCAGGGACTTGGTTCTATCCATTTTAATTTATTGTAGTCAATTGTAAGAAAGGGGCGGGATTTAAGTGTACTAAAGGATTGGAGAAGTCCGGTATACATCACCAGAAAGAAGTCTGTTGTTTCACTGGAAGATTGAGTTATGAACTTGATAAAAAA
Source organism: Tiaroga cobitis (assembly GCA_030578255.1). Taxonomy (NCBI): domain Eukaryota; kingdom Metazoa; phylum Chordata; class Actinopteri; order Cypriniformes; family Leuciscidae; genus Tiaroga; species Tiaroga cobitis. The sequence continues at coordinate 22,660,840 of CM060600.1, forward strand.
ATTGCAAGGTCAAAACAGTTTTAAAAAATAAAACATGCATGGACTAATCGTTGACAATAAAATCAACGCCTGCCCACTTTTCCAATGGCCTTGGATCCGGAAATATTTTTCCATTCATTTCTCCCATAGGGATTTCAAAAAAGTATTTTTTTTTTAAAACCGTTATAAGCCATAGACCAAGGAAATTATCTACGAGTTGAATCATAACATTAAAAACTTTGATTTGAAACAAAAAAGTATTTGAAAATCAGACAAAAATACAAGACTGTACTTAACGGCTTTAGTGATAGAAAGAACTACAATCCCATGAAGCATTGCGAACAGCATAATCAGATTAAAAATGATGGAGAAACATAAAACTCATTTAAAAATGTTGATTATTTATATACAAATGATATACTTTGTTTATTGCAAAATATGCGTATATATTCAAATATGTAAGTATTTTGAGAGCGTAGAGAAACTGACTCGATTACGTCATTTGCGGCACTTCACGAGAGTGGACGGAGCTATCGAGATTTTTTGGAATGTTTTGTTTGTTTCAACTCTCTGATTGGTGGTATTTTCTGCACAGCATCATGGGTAATGTAGTTTTCACCACAAATTCTGCTGTAAAACACAATTTTTTTTTTTTTTTTAAGTTGAAATAATGCAGGCTAAAGTCTTCATCAGAATCAGATATTATCAATCAGTAATCTCGTAGCTCACTCACAGTAAGGTTGTCTTTAAAGATTTATAAGTTATTGTTAAAAATCTATTTCTCTATGGAGAATTTCCCTACTTTTCTATTCCAGTGACATCATGTGGGCTTCTTTAGTGTTTTAAAAAGTATTAACCAATCACCAAAAATCTATTAAAAGTATATTATTTAGCAAACTTGTATTCAGGTCTGGCTTCGTTTTGACCTGCTTTTGACAATCCAGCCTATTTCGAATAAGTAATTATTTTCCTGTTGAATAACATGGAAATACATCACATTATGCAATTAAAATCTGTTACAAATGTGGTTCTATGTTGACTGGGGGTTAGCATATAATATGAAACATTATCAAAGTTAGCATGTGATGTTAAACCAAGAAGGGTCAATTGACTTGAATTAGCAAAATAGTTGTGCTAACAAACAGGATCATTAAATCTGACTGTATTTCTTCAGCATTTATAGTTCACCACGAGTATACTCACACTGTGTGGCAGCATTTTTTCAAGTTCTCCTGACCCTTCATTAATTCCTCCTTTCCTCCATTTATCTCTCGCTCTCTAGTTCTCAGAAACGCCTTCATAATCAAGGAACAATAGTCAATAGTGTCTGTAACCAAGCCAAGAAAGACTAATTCTCCCTCAGACCCCTTACGCTGACAGAAATAACACGAACACTCCGATCTCTGGAGAATAGTTCAGATTCTAAATAAACCCCCTACAACCCAGCGGAGAAGATAGATGACCTGAGAATGCTTAAAATTATTGTTTTGTTGAGGATATGCATGTTGTCATGCTTGTTTTATCACATTTACAGCACGCTTGATCACATCAAACACACACACACACACACACACACACACACACACACACACACTAAACTGTAATATACATTTCTGTTTAAAGTCAGAGTGATCACGCAGGAATAGTGTATGTCATATTTCATTTTTACACTTGCATGTGCTATACAAATTTATTGACATTCCAAAAAATAGTGTGACTGGGTAAAAAACATCTTAAGCCATCTGCCAAAGAAAACTAAAATAATATCTGCCACAACTGACTAAGAATGATTATATCAATAGACTTCAGGAAGTTTACCTTTTGAATAAAAACAAAGAGTGCACATATTTTAGGTACAATAAGACACATGAATCAGCGAAAGCTTTTAAATAGAAACTGGTTAGTGTTTGTATTGTGATTATGAATGTCACATCAAAATAGCTGTAAGTTTAAGTGCGTTTATGAACTGTTGAATGAGCTAAACTGGTTCTATTGACGACAAGTCGACATCCCAAACTTATCACACCCAACAGACAAAACATACAGCGCAAGTCAAAAGCTTTCTCCCGTACACACACACAAACAAGACATAAGAATACCCTAAAGGGGAAGGTTAGGTTTAATGGTCACTCAGGCAGCCATAGCACAATAAAGGCTGTTTGTCACTGGTGAGGCCTTTAATGCGATCCTACAGTGGAAAGAGCACAAGAATACACACACACGAGCAATGGCAATTCATGTCACTACACTAAAGCAGAGACATCTGTCAGCAGAGCTCCATCTCACTGCCCTTACATCCATCATAATCTCCAACCAAATAATGTCAAATGCCATTTGTGACTATGACAATCCCTGTTTGACCTCCCAGTATCAATAAAGGGGAATTGTACAGTCAAACCTGAAGTAAAATCATTCTGAAAATCATTTTATTTGGGTTTGTCAATTAAAAAAAAAAAGCCTTGGAGGAAATGCTTGCTTCATAATTTGTTTGTTTGCTGTCCAACCGCATTTGTACAGGTCCAAACTGCCAATTGTGTCAGAAAAAGACAGGATTTCAAAGCCATACTTTACTTTTAACTCTAATGGAGACTTTGAATACTCTGTCTACTCTTACTTAATTTTCTCTGGAGCCATTACGTCAATGCCAGCTGGATATTCCTCTGACATCTTCTTTGTAACTGGCTTCCCTCTTCAACACAAACACACACACACACACACACACACACACACACACACAATGGAATGTAAGTGCCATTCACTTGTTCATTTGCTTCTTACAGCCTTTATTGGCCGACAGAGTTGATAGTACAGAGAAGATTAATAAATATGGAAAATATTATTCCTATGAAAGTACATCAAAAGCTGGATCAGTACAGAAATTACTGCAATAGCAAAATTGCAAAACGTGAGAGATAAAAATGATATTGTGTGTCATTCATTGAATGGTCAGAAATTGCCTGTGTGAACGCAAAATCACAGATGAGATCTCTTTATATCAGTTGTTTTTCTTTTCTTAAATGGAGAGCAAATGAAGGGCTTGCTAAAGTCTCATTTATCATCTAAAATTAATACAATTATTTAAATTATACAATATTTTTATAGCTCTATACTCATATGTCATCACTTGTCTCGTGTCTACTTTTATTTATCTAAGTATAGTTGAGAGCAGTATTGTTCATTTATAGCTTAAAAATATTTCAGTTAATTAAAATAAAGGTAAACTAAAATAAAAATATTAGATGAAAAACTTAAACTTAAATAAATAAATGAAAATTACTAATGGTGCCATGGCAACAAACTGAAATAAATTACTAAATTTAAAATTGAAATAAAAATAAATTAATTCTAAATAGAAATATTTAAAAAGTTTTAAAAAGCACATCAAAACGACTAAAACTTAAAAACTGATACGAAAAAGCTAATTTAAAATATTAATAAATACTCAAACATACTATACTATAGGCTAATAATACATAACAATATAAAAAATAACGCTGCAAAGTTAGGAGAAAAGTGAACTGATAGACAAATGAATCATATCTGAGAACTCTGCTAATTGTTTTGAACTTAAATTAAAAAGATCAACCGTATGAGAAATATAATTTCCATTTTGGGAACCATCAAGGCAAATTAAACCAGACATTCAGCAAACCAACGACTGTAATGTCAGCTTAAGCAAAATGATAATGAGTGTCACCAGTCCTGCCAAATTGTGTTGTCATTATTACATTATTTATAGCTGTCTGCTTGGATGATTACTATGACTGTACCTGTAATATCACGTCACTGTTATAGGGTGTGCCATTTAAGTCAATAAATGCTATGGTTTTATTCTTGAATAGCCTTAATTAAGCCTTCATTAAGATGTATCACACATCTTCTGTCTACAGACACTTCCTATCATTGCTAAGAGACAGAAAGCCACTGTGGCATTACTTGAACACACTCAAATTTACAATTCAATTTGAAGCCATCCATTTAAAATCCCACTAACAAAACTGAATGTTTCCACATTTGTGCCTCGGATCAGTAAGTATGGCAGTAAAGCAGGTGATATTGAGGAAAGAGCCGACAAACACGTCAAAGGAGACACCTAACATACTTGTTTACACACTCATCTTACGTGCACATCCATTGAGACAGCTCATTTCACACACGCGCTGTTGTTTTATATAAGAGCTGAAAGGCTGGCGGGGTGTTTGTGATAATGTCCTCTCACTCATGTGTGTGTTTGTGCATGAGTGTGTCAGAGATGCCCAGCTGACTGAAAGGGAGAGAGGCCAGACTCTGCGGTAAATTATTCATCACAGTCAACCACAGCTTGATAAAACGCATACAAAAACGTATGGAGAGTTGAAAGAAAGTGATGGTGGCACGACACAAGAAGAGAGAAGGAGGGAAAAGGGGGGAGCTCCCCGACGCCGTACTCACGTGAGTTCTCGCAGCTGACAGAGAGGGATGGAAAAGGGAAAGAGAAAGATACGGACAGGTCTCAGCGAAGCATCCGAGCACAGACCCGTCCAGCCTTACAGCCCCTCATCCCAAAAGGAGAAGAAACAGCGAGATTAAAGGAGCAAATCTAGAAAGCAGGAAAGACTAGCAGACAGGAGAGAAGAAGAAAAAGCAGCAGCAGCAGGATGTGTGAGCAAGCGAGGCTGTATGTGTGTGGAAAGAAAAGAGAAGAGAAGAGAGAGACTGATGAGGAGGGAGGGGAAAGGCAGATAGTGGAAGGGAATTGGCTGAAAAGAAGGGAGGTGGGGATGTGGTCAGCCAATGCTCTGAGTGAAGGTGCAAGGCAACAGGAAAATGGCAGATGGAGAACACATCCTTTAGATACAGAGTAATCTCTCTTGCTCTCTCTAAGGTTTGCCACAATACCATAAACACGGCAAAGAAATCATAATTTTTGTCTCGTTTTCAAGTACAAATATCTAAACATCCTCAACATGAAATCAAAATGTATTTTGTGAATAATTCATTGGTGCATTGTATACCCAAGAAGTGTTTATATTCTTAATCTTTCCCCCCGAAACGACTTTGATATTCTGCTGATGTCACTTGGGCCACACATGCTATTGGGTAAAGTTCACCAATCGCCAAATAGCTTTGTTATGTTTTAGCAAACTCACATTCAACTCAAGTTTGCTTTAAATAAATTCATTTAGTTGAGCAGCAAAATTTGTAAACAGTTTAAACATTTGGGGTTGGTTAGAACTTTTTATCACTGTGTAATTTAATTAGTGATATATATATATATATATATATATATATATATATATATATATATATATATATATATATATATATATATACACACACACACACACACACACACACACACACACATCATTCTAATCACTAATTATTCTGATATGTTGATTTGGCGCTCAAGAAAAATTTCTTATTATTATCAATGTTGAAAATAGTTTTACTAGAATATATTTTGTGAAATTTTTAATACATTATTTTTGTAGCAATATATATATGTCTTTACTTTCACTTTTGATCAATTTAATGCATCCTTGCTGAATAAATGTATTCATTTAATAAAAAGAAAAACAAATATTTTAAACCCCAAACTTTTAAACAGTGGTGTACATTGTTTTCATTGAAGTACATTTGAATTTTTCCATAAAATAGTAAATAATTAAATTTTCTAAACAAAATTGTATGAAGCATTAGATTTACGCATACAAACTGCCAATTGAGTAATACAAATAACCTTCATACAAAAAAAATTCATTTTGAATTTTAAATCTAAAAAACAAACGTTTTTTTTCACAATGTAATTGTAACATTTTGATGATGTTTAGATATTTTTACTGGAAAATTAAGTAAAAATACTGATTAATAAAATAATTTTTGCAGTGTACAGCACCACATGTCAATACAACAGACAAACATACACAAAAACTATGAGAGAAAGTCCTCAAGAGTTCAAAGGTGAATATCCAAGAACATGAATGACTCTCCTGTGTGATGAAATTGCATGATGACATCTTTTCTGCTGGATCAACTGCCTTTTATTCAGTTTCACAGAGTGCTATAAGGGGGAGGGTGTATTTGTATTCACAATCAGGTGAAAATAGGGGAAACTAAGAGATAGGAGGAACAACAAGATAGGAGAAAAATCGAGGGGACAAGATAATGACTCAGTAACTATCAAGATAATGATAGTAACTGCATGTGAGCTACTGAAGATAAATGACTACAGAGGCAAAGAGAGAAAGAGAGAGACATGCCACCACTGTAGATATTCTATACATAAAATAAGACCAATTATAGTCTTAGAAAGCACAATTATAGTCTTAGAAATTCCAGCTTGGGCAGCAGGGGTCACTTAAGTCACATCAGTCTTCTAAGACAAGCTAGAAATATCCTTTCTGTCAACTGAAGGACAAGGACTCATGGTGACATCTTGGACTACCAAGTTACAACCCTTCCCACTAATTTCACCAACATCTAGAGTGACAAATTGAGTTCAATTCATCACTAAGTGTTAGAAGGGGTGGAGACAAATGGCTGGGGGCGTGGCTTAGCTGATAAAAGCATCAACCACGTGCGCGCTGAGGGGGGTGGGGGGTGGGGGGTGGGCGGGGCCTGATCTCATTCCTTGATTTGATTGCATGAGAGAGCGATGTTACCATGGAGACTGCATCCAGTGCAGCAGAACCCAGATGGCAGACCGCCTCGTTCACCCTCCTCCTCCTCATCTCTCTTTCTCTTCCTAAACTCATAGAGGAAGAGCACAGACCTGCAGGACGCAGAGTGTAAATTGCATGTGACTGCAACACAAAGCCAGCACTCAGCACAGTGTGTGAGAGTGTGTATTTGTGTGCTTTATTAGTGGTATGAAGGCAGACCTCTTCAGGAAGCCCGAGGGTGGTGATTGCCTAACATGTGGTGCTGCAGATTCCCGTGTCGTGGTTTTGTAAATAGACTCTCCAAAGAGTACCAAAAAAAAAAAAAAAAAAAAACTCTGGACAACACTGCATTCTGCTCTTGCATAATGATATGCACAGATTTTTTCCTACTATTGAGTGGGGCGTTGCATCATAGGTGCTTTTGGCCCTGACATTACCTTTTTTTCTGAAAATTGCATTAGAATTCTATGGTGGTAATGACACTATATCTGTATATATGTATGTATATATATATTATATATATATACACACATACATACAATTTTGTCACTAATAAAGTTTTCTTCAATAGTTAGCATACTCTGAAATATAAGACCAATGAAAAATCATGCTAATCATCACCTATGAAATATTTACACTCACCTAAAGGATTATTAGGAACACCATACTAAAACTGTGTTTGACCCCCTTTCGCCTTCAGAACTGTCTTAATTCATGGCGTTGATTCAACAAGGTGCTGAAAGCATTCTTTAGAAATGTTGGCCCATATTGATAGGATAGCATCTTGCAGTTGATGGAGATTTGTGGGATGCACATCCAGGGCACGAAGCTCCCGTTCCACCACATCCCAAAGATGCTCTATTGGGTTGAGATCTGTGGGGGCCATTTTAGTACAGTGAACTCATTGTCATGTTCAAGAAACCAATTTGAAATGATTCGAGCTTTGTGACATGGTGCATTATCCTGCTGGAAGTAGCCATCAGAGGATGGGTACATGGTGGCCATAAAGGGATGGACATGGTCAGAAACAATGCTCAGGTAGGCCGTGGCATTTAAACGATGCCCATTTGGCACTAAGGGGCCTAAAATGTGCCAAGAAAACATCCCCCACACCATTACACCACCACCACCAGCCTGCACAGTGGTAACAAGACATGATGGATCCATGTTCTCATTCTGTTTACGCCAAATTCTGACTCTACCATCTGAATGTCTCAACAGAAATCGAGACTTTTTCCCGTCTTCAACTGTCCAAGTTTGGTGAGCTCTTGCAAATTGTAGCCTCTTTTTCCTATTTGTAGTGGAGATGAGTGGTACCCGGTTGGGTCTTCTGCTGTTGTAGCCCATCCGCCTCAAGGTTGTGCGTGTTGTGGCTTCACAAATGCTTTGCTGTTGGTTATTTCCGTCAAAGTTGCTCTTCTATCAGCTTGAATCAGTCGGCCCATTCTCCTCTGACCTCTGGCATCAACAAGGCATTTTCGCCCACAGGACTGCCGCATACTGGATGTTTTTCCCTTTTCACACCATTCTTAGGAAACCCTAGAAATGTTTTTTTGTGTAAATCCCAGTAACTGAGCAGATTGTGAAATACTCAGTGAAATACTCCGGCCCGTCTGGCACCAACAACCATGCCACGCTCAAAATTGCTTAAATCACATTTCTTTCCCATTCTGACATTCAGTTTGGAGTTCAGGAGATTGTCTTGACCAGGACCACACCCCTAAATGCATTGAAGCAACTGCCATGTGATTGGTTGATTAGATAATTGCATTAATGAGAAATTGAATTGACAGGTGTTCCTAATAATCCTTTAGGTGAGTGTATATAGCCTATATATATATATATATATATATATATATATATATATATATATATATATATATATATATATATATATATATATATATATATAGGCCTGTGTATATTTAATTAAAAAAACTGTTCTTACTCAAGCTAATTTCCTAGCTAGCACTTCTTGCATCAGAAACATTAAAATATTGAATAGGTGATGATTAGCTTGATTTTTCTTAATTTTCATTATTTTAGAGTATACTAACTATTGAAAAAAACTTTATAAGTGACAAAATTGTTGGTGGAAAAGGCATCTAAACCAAGGGACTAGTACACAAGGGTTGTAATTAATAATTTATGTAAAAATGTATATTCATAATTTTCACACAATGCATATTACAACTGTTTGTAATTATTTCAATCTTTGTTATCATAGTTTAAAATGGAATAATATTTTTATGATGGATTTTCATAGTTTAAGATTTCAAGTTCATCTAAAATGAAGTACAGTATGTAAAACAATAAAATCTATAAATAAACATAATTTGAAAGGACCCAATCAGTCATAATATTATTTCAAATGAGTTATATTAACATAATCCTAATTACAATGCTAAAATAAAATACTAAAAATGAAGATGTAGAACATCAACCTAACATTATATTTTGAGTTTATTCAGAAGTACCGCTTTGATATAGAGCCTTTGCATATTGTCTTGGACAAAGGGTCAAAGTCAAAAAGGTTGTCAAAAAGGTTGATAACCAAAAAATGTTGATTTTAAAGCTTAGATAACCAACTGTTTTCATGTCTGATGTCTGTGATTTGCAAGACAACATTAAAACACAGCAAATGATATGCATCAGCATTTATCAGGATCTAATTATATTTAATATCTTAGCCGCAAACAGGGAATACCAGAGCATAATACCTTAACAACTGCCTGGTATGAGAGAACTTTAATATTCACTATAGTTCTCTCAGCTGCCACTGTACGCACTAATGAATGCATTGTAGGCTACTGAGAATGAACCACAGGGATTAAAACCATTTTAAAGCTCAGTCTTTCTTAATCAACTAAGGAACAAAGTGCACCTATAATAGTCCTGCTATACTTTACTTACTCAGCTGCATGTGCATGTAGAGGATACATCTGGTGTAATGAAGCAAGTAATTGCAAAGCAAGTGTTTCTCAATATCTCTACTACATTCTGATGCTTAAAGGTGCTGTATGTAGCTTTTTCACTCTACTAAAGCATAAAAAATACCATAATATGTTTGCATATATTGAGGAAACGTGCTAAGTTCACATACTCGTTTTTCTGAAAAACACTTCTACAGCAAGTTATTTTACTTTAAAATGTGCGTTTCCAGGCTGGAATTTCTGTTATTGTGTTGGTCTGTGATACTCCATTGCGCTCGTTCCTGTTGCGTGTCCTCAAACTGGCAACCGTGAGCGCCGTCCAGTCTGAGGAGCAGGTGGCGGGAGAAACGACGATCTCCGATATTTTGAATTGGACTGCAGTACCATTTTGACTGCACCGTTAACATTGAATGGTATTGAATGTGAATCATTTGGTCACCATTGTTTGTAAGTCTCTGTTTTTAATAATGTGTGAGGTCAAATAGCCTACAGGTGATTTCCAGTGTTACTCATGACTGACGTAATACATGAGTGAATGTAGGCTTCACAGGCTCATATCCATTTTCACACTTTTCCGGCAAACATAGGTCCGGAAATGACTCTGTGAATGCCCAGCATTGTCCTGCTATCAGGTTGCAACCTTAGCCTACTCAGCTTCCTCCCATGCATGCCTATTCGACTATTTATGCTGAGCCACAACAGAAGAGTTATTGAGAAAAGCAAATTATGACAATCAGAATGACAGATGCAACCAAAATGCAACATTTTATGCACTTGAGGATTAATTTCCCAACGCAAACCCATCATAATGGACTTAAGAAAACTTACCTCAACATGCTGTTGCTTTCAGTGATCAAGCTGAATTGGAGTGAGGCATCTTTCTATGTGTGATCTGTAAAGAAGGGCAAAACATAATATGACAAAAATAAAGAGTTAATAAATCACTAGGTTTTGAAAGTGAGTACAAGTCTAGCAGTTTCCATTAACACAAAATAACGCCTGAAAGAAGCAAGTCAGGGAAAGGAGTTTCAGAAATGTTTTATTGCCAACCTCAGAGATCAAGCTTTTTTTATTTTATATGTTATGTTAGTTAAAAAAAGTTATCACTAAAAAAAAACACCGAATTTCTAAAGTAATGCTAGTTTTATGTTATCGTGATCATAGACAATTATTATTATGCCTATGGCCGTGATGACGTCGCTATTTCCCACGCACAGAACGCAGTCAAATCGTTTATCAAAATAGCGACATCTCCTGGCCACTTTTGATAGCACAATGAATAACTAGGTGTGGGAAAAGCCCAACTCAACTGAGCCCACTAAGACAACATTTAATTACAAACGTAAACACGAATGATGTACTATTTAATTGTTTTAACAACCCAGAGGCGGTTCATTGTTATTGCTTGTATAACTCGCTCGACAGCTTTACTTGCTTAGCCTACTATGAACCAGACATTTGGATGATTCAATGTCAAAATGATGTTTACATTCCGTCACAATATCAATATATTTTAAGCTATTTTAAATAACACAACCCACACCGTTGGCTGGTCCTCATGACATCAGGTGTTAGTATCATCTCAGGGACATTTGCTCCCCAGCCACAATGTAGGAAAAACCTGACTCACAAATTGAGTAGAATCTTAATAAGCTTACATAACAATATAATAATCTAAAATAATACATACATTATAAGTATAATTTAAATGCGTCTGAAATGTTTTCCAGTTGTAGTAGTCATGCATGCATGGCACAGGGCTACTTCTTTCCATTTCTAATATTAAAATGTTTGTTAAATAAATAATGTACTTACTTTAGGTGAAACACATATCACAGATGTGTGTTTTGTCAAAGAGAGAATTCTTAGTCCCCAACAAAGTGATCCTGTCCTTTCCTTCAAAGTTCGAGTTTCTTCCTCGTTTTTCCCCCTTTATCCTGTCCTCTCTCTCTCTTTCTCTCTCTCTCTCTGTCTCTGTCTCTCTCTCTCTCTCTCTCTCTCTCTCTCTCTCTCACACACACACACACACACATACACACACACAAATCATCACGCATTTTCCACATGCAAGGTAGTTATTACTTTATTAGTATTATTTTTGAGACAAAAACAATAGCATAGAAAGCATCCCATTATTTAGGAGTGGTCTAAATGGTGGGATACTATAGTTGAACAAAACAAAAAAGGATTAATTACTTTGTATCGCCCATTTAGCCTAAAAAAAAAAAAAAATGGTACATCAAGATAATTTTGTAGAAGTTCTAGATTGTTTCATGTAGACAAAATCAGCCTTTGTTTTGAGAGAGCTGAGGACTATGAAAGAAGACTCTGTGCTCGCAGTTTTTTTTTCTTCCAGTGGGTATTATTTCACTGAGACACCAGCCAAGTGAGATCATACTGTAAACATACACCATTACCTAGACAACATGGCAAATTCTCCTTATTTCCATCTATATCTTGATGAACAAGAGCAGAGAAAGAGAGAGAATGTATTAAATTCAGATAGCTGAAATAATGTAGAAGAGAAAATACAAATACATGACCGAATAGTGACATTAACACCATTCTATCCAGGGCTGCCATTTAGTCCTTGCTACAGTGGAAACTTCTTATTGCTTTCTCTGTCATTCCTAACCTAGTAGTAGAATAGTCCAGATACGTTTTGTGGTCATTTTGAACAGTATAGCTATTCTTTTAGCATTTAAACAAACCTCTTTTTGTAAAATATTTTGCTTGAAAACAGCTTTTGTGCTACATTTCATTAACATTTATTAACCTTTTTGACTAGACGGCCCCAAACAACTCCAGAAAAAATGAGCTGCGGAAAATTTACAGTGGATGCTATTGAAAACATGGTAAGTCTATCCCTCACACTCAGCCTCACTTTCATAAATGTCATGGCGCTGTTCTGAGTAAAAAAAAAAAAATAATATAAAATAATTTTTTTTTTTTTTTTTACAATTTTCTTTTTTTATTTAACTAATTTTAAGTCATCTTGTTTGCGGAGGCCCTCTGTTTGAGAGCTACTGCTTTAATACACTGCTACTGCTTTTATAGAACCCTCTTGAAAATGAGATGATGCATCTAAAGAGGCTATCCTTTAATAAATTCAAACACTATTGCAATACGCCTCATTATTGTCTTAAGAATGGTTTGATACTTTAAATGTGGCTTCAGTGTGCAACTTTTTGGCGTCACTGTTGTATTACTAGTTGAAAGGGGAAGGCACACACAACAAAATTCTTTAAAGGTGGAATCCACACTTTATTACATAAAAATAAGACAGACTTTAAAAGACAAAGTACAAAACAAAAATAAAAAATAAAACGGATTTCAGTCCCTGAAATTAAGTGTTGTAAACTAATACAATCAGCTTGTTAGAAATAACAATGCTGAAGACTTCCAACTAAAAACTAATAAATATTAAGACATCAACATCAGCACGCATTATCATGTAGTTTTGCATAATAAAAATAAAAGAAAATCAAAAATGTTGTAAGACAAGTCCCCGGTTGTCTACATTCATCAAATATTTTATGGCACAGTAAAATCCTTAAAAGTATAAAACCTCTGTAGGCCATGCCATGGCTTCTTAACCAACAGTTCCTGCCCTGTTTCTTTCCCCAAAGCGTCGAAAGAAAGATACAAGTCCTGAGCTTTCCGGTCTCTTATCTGGAGGAAGCTCCTGTCCATTGCGTCTCTGAAAGATCTGTCCCAGTCTGAAGTTAGATGCCGGCTCTTTTTCATCAGGAAGTGATGCAGACCTTATAAACGTCCCGTGTGCTGGAGTTCGCTTTGAAGGACAGTCTGGTAAGGAAGATGTCCCCACACTGGATTTATGAGAGAAAGAGGGCTTGTCGCGTACAGGTGTGTCAGGCAACGCCCACACCCCATCATCAAGGATGTCCATCCTGGACACAGAGAAGGAGTGCCTGCGGTGGGGCGTGTTACGGGGAGATATACGAGGGCTGAGGATGGTCCATGGAGAGCCTAGACCTCCCAGTCCGTTCTGCAAGGCCAGATCCACTTCTTTTATATTCCTCTGCCGAGGGGTAGAGGTGCACATGTCGTGCCCTCGGGAACGATCTGGTGTAATGGTTCCATTCAGGCTGCCGCAATCCTGAAAGTTGAAGATCTTGCCGGAGAGCTCAGGCATTTTGTCTGCCTCCTCCATTTTCTCGTTGTTCTCATTTCTTTCTCCTCCTTTATCCATGTCTCCGGTCTCCTCCACTTCTCTTTTATCCATTGCTCCAGTCTCCTCCACTTCTCCTTTATCCATTGCTCCAGTCTCCTCCACTTCTCCTTTATCCATTGCTCCAGTCTCCTCCACTTCTCCTTTATCCATTGCTCCAGTCTCCTCCACTTCTCCTTTATCCATTGCTCCAGTCTCCTCCACTTCTCCTTTATCCATTGCTCCAGTCTCCTCCACTTCTCCTTTATCCATTGCTCCAGTCTCCTCCACTTCTCCTTTATCCATCGCTCCGACTTCAGTCGCCACAAACTCTTGTTTGGTCAAGGTGTTGCTACACCCAACTTCCTTATGGTCGTTGCTTTCAGGAATCAGATCATCAACAATGCACTGTCCTCTTTTGGATGCGGCGCGTGCCCGCTGAACATCATTAACGGCGCAGGGTGGAACCTCCTCCTTCTGGCAGATGTATTCTGGTTCTTGCACTCTCGAGATCTCAAATTTCTCCTCGTTGGTTTTCACAGGGCTGTCCAGATCCCCTCCGCCCTCACGTTCCTCGACCTGAGGGCGGTTGTTCTTGATGGGGCTGTCTGTGACAGGTTTGACCCCACCGGGCCTTCTGCGAGAAGGACGTTGGCTGAGAAAGCTGGTCAGGACTGATTCTAAAACAGAGGCTTCATCTCTCACATCCCCTCTCACATCCCAATTGGAACATGTGGTGGTGGATCGGCGCTTAGCCGTTCTGGTCAGCATTTCTCTTTCTCTCTGCTGTTGCTTGCGAGTCTCAGCCGCCTCTCGCTCACGGTTTTCCTGCAGGACAGGACAGAAGAGGCTGTGGCTGTTTCTTCAACATTGGGAACAGATTAACTTTTTTTTCCTTTTTGTTTTCAATCTTGGAAACTTTTTACCATGTCTTTTTTTATTTGTGCTACTTTTTAATGCCTTATTGTAAATGGATTGTTATTGTTTTACCCTTGTACCAGTCAGGGGCGGAGCGGGGGGGGGGGGGGGGGGGGGGGGATGGCTAATTGGGCTTAAGCCCCGAATGTTTTGTCAAAAGCCCTGAATCTTTTAGGTTTTTAAAATAACTTCAACTTTGTTTCATTTCCTCTCAGTCTTTCTGACTGGAGCGGCAAAAAAATTAACAGAAGTTCTATTACTGTGGCGGACGGTAATGCATCGCGCATCACTCAGCTTGTTTGCCAACTGCCAATAAAAACTAACGAAGAAGAATATAAATCTTCTTCGCCGTTCTTTAACTGTCTATGGTTGTCATCAGGGGCTGGCGGGCTGTTGTATGTTTCACTGGCGTCGTAGCGAGCTTACTGGCTAACCTGCCAGTAGTCAAACAAATAAAGTACCGTAACATAATAATATATGGTCATGTTGTTAATCATACTGTGCTATTTCCCAAGAAATATAATATAATTTTAATAAATGTTCTTCTGTTGGCCTGATATTCGATTCAGAGTATTGAAGAGCACATTTACTTGGCACTGCAGCATTTGCTGTTTGCTAGTAGAGCAGCCTAAATTATTATGGCATGGATTCTGATGTAGCAAATCTGTCACCTAAGCACAAACTAAACAGAACTGAACTCTTAAGATTAGTAATGATGTTTACACCAAATTCTAATTTTACCTATGTAGCCTTACTTAAAAATAGTCAGATAATGGTTGCCTCTTTTTAGTTGCCAGGGGTGAAAATGAGTCGTCCTTAACATTTCTGGTGTTTTGGATTCACTACAGCTGGAGAACAATTAAATACAAAATAGGTTGTAAGCTCTACTGGGTGATTTTTTTTTTTTACTGAGTAACTATCATAATTTTCCCAGATAGTGTATAGATTTTTAGGCATTCTATTATCTCAAACAGCCTGAAAAGTAGTGCATTTAGCTTACTTAAATGGGAAAAAAAATCTCCCCGGGGGAGTATGCCCCCGGACCCCCCTAGGTTTGGGCTAAGCCCCGAATGTTTACATCGGCTAATAAATTACATCGGCTCCGCAATTACATAAAACTAATAAACATTTGTGATAAACGCATTTCAAAATTATGTGTTAATAATTAATCACAAAAAAAGAAGAAGCTGTGATCAAAGCATGGTCCTCCACTATAGAGGCTTGGCATAAAATAACTGGTGCATGTTTTTTTTTAAATATTTGTTTTTAGATAGATTTAGATATCTATAATTCATTATTTTCTTCATTTGTTCTCTAAGGCTTTGGTAATTACAAATAGTTTGCTTTTTTTGCATTGTATGCATATATACGCATGCATGTAAATTGTGATGTCACTTCCATCACACTGAACTTTTTCCCCGGGTTCCCCCTAATAATTTTTTTTTTAAAGTTAGTGTATACTCTTGTTGACCAAGTCAACAGTGTCAGTGAAGAGCATGACAGATAAAATAAAACATGAACAAAACTATGCAAAATCAAGGTAAACGTGCTGTAGTCAAATTCAATTCATCCTAGGCTAACAAATAATACCTAAAGTTCTCATATCTGACACCAGAACACATTTTGTAAACAATATGCAACAGAAATTGGATGCAATGAAAGTATTTGAAGGGTTTTATGTGCAACACAACACACGTGGAACCACCCTGCTAATAAAGTTCTATGCATTTTGCCCTTATAAGACATGAGATGTTTACCTGTGTAGCTCTCTCAAACCTCTCACAGAAGGAATGAAAGATAGAGCAACATTCCTCTAGTTTAAATGCGGCTGGGTCTTCACAGAAGTACTCTGCCACTGAGGTACTGATGTTGTCTAGTTCCTGAAGGGAGGCCTCCACGTCCGCAAGGCGAATGTCTGCCATCTGTACAAGAGCAGACATATATTATTCCCAGAATACTGATACACCATGCTGTTTTGCCTATTATGGTAATTATAAAAATCACCTGACATTACGCTGCAATTTCAATAGAAGAAACTTTCTTAAAGGTCACATGGAAAACCAAAATATCTTACACAAAGAAATGCTTCCATCTGATGTAGTACATCGGTCTGTTTACTAGCGTCCATCTTTGCTTCCCTCATTTTCTCCAACTCCCTATGAAAGTCCATCTCCACCTCCTGCTTTTGGATCCTATATTGAATTTATGAACAAAGTGGCATTTTACTTCTAAATGCATCTAATATACCTTACAGAACATGTATTCTACCTACCTTGCAGCAATTCCAATGTGTTGAAGCTGTTCAGGGAAATGCAGCAAAGCTTCATCAATCTGTTGGGCTTGCTGAAATGAATAGAAAATGATAAACTTTTAAATATCTTTTCTTTTTTTTTTTTTTTACATATTCAAGGAATCAACATCCAATAATGGTCGTGAAAAGTGTGATAACTTAATTTACCATGGACACATAGTGCATAAGGTTCATGCCAGGCTTATTTGCTTTGGTGTCCACCAGTTTGAGCAACGATGCCATCCTGAAGCCAATGGCACTACCTGCATAGCCACCCTGAACAAGATGGAGCAAAAGTCATTTATCTGCTCTAGCTGTAGTTCACACTCAGGAATAGTGTATTTATAACAAACAGAGCTGTGTTTCCCAAAAGCATCGTAAGTCTAAGTTGATCGTAGAATCATTACCACCAATGGTCTCTGAGATTATCTTAGCTCACGATGCTTTTCAGAAACGCAGCCCGGAACAGACCAGGTGACACTCACGGCATTCATGTAGTTGCCAGCCTTCAGCACCAGTCTGATGATTGAATGCAGGTCATCACATGCCAGCAACTCTAATAGGTTGACAAAAGTTTGGGGTCATTATTTTATTTTTTTGTTGTTGTTGAAAGAAATCAACACTTACTTATTTAGCAAATCTGATGAAAAATAACAGTAAAGACATTAATAATTTGATTTCATCTAAATGCTGTTCTACAAAGAAAGAAAAAAAGAATTCTTGAGCACTAAAACAGAATATTAGACTGCTGAACTTTGTACAGACTGTAAAATGTTCGTGCTTCCACTGAAGCACAATATGCTCTCTGTACCATTTTCAAATCATGATCATGAGGTTTTACACAAACAAACCAATTTTCACCTAACTTCATATGCTTATAACATAATTTCTAGTGAAAAAAATTAAGCATTTTTACTTAAAGGTCTTAGACTTTTTGAAGTACCATTAGCAGCAGTCGTCATGACAGCAATGGAGTGCTTGATCTCATCTATAAAGGGAAAAAACTCCTCTCTGAGGAGCAGACTCTTTAATCTCACTTTGTACCTGAAAACAAATAAAAGTCACAGAATTATTAGCAGCTTTTTAGCTAAAGCCCATTTAAATTAGCGGTTGACGTATAAATATGTTCCCACAGAATTTCCCCCAAAAACAGCACAGAAATTGGCCTTTCACATGCTTTGAACCATGACAGAAAAACTCACCCTGGTACTTGAACCAGCATCACCATGAAACGGTCAGCATCATTTAGCTGAGATAAATCTCCATTGAATGACATCAGCTTCTTTGTCTGGAACATGTCAATACATAAGCAGTGTTTAAGGGACAGTTCTGTCATTATGCACTCACCCTCAAGCTGTTCTAAACCTTTTTCTTTTGTTGAACACAAAAAGATATTTTGAAGAATTTTGGTACCAAACAGTTGACTTCCATAGTATTAAAAAAATACTATGCAAGTCAATGGGGACCAGAACATTGGTTTGGTTGGTTACCAACATTCTTCAAAATAACTTATTTTGTGTTCAAAAGAAGAAAGAAACTCATACAGGTTTAGAACAACTTGAGTAAATGATGCCAGAACTTTTATTTTTGGGTGAACTAACCCTTTAAAAACAGAACTATAGCATAGCACAATGTTATATAGAGAAAGACAGTTTACCTCCATGTCATCAGGCAACAGCTTGTTGAGTTCCTTCAGTTTCCCGGAAGCAAAGCATAGTTTACCGTGCCTGACCGCATCTACAATGTCCTTTGGTTGCCTGAGAAGCACACCGAACCACAGACGAGATGTTTTTAAAAGGCTACCTAAGAGTTATTTCGTGAGGTCTCAGCAATTAATCACACATATTACTTATAATGGATGTAATTCAGTGTAATGTTCTTCTAGACATTAGGTTTAGATTGCCTTGCTATCCATGCATTCATAGTACATGTACAAGATTCGCTCAAGAGATGCAAAAACGTTATTAGGATTTAAGGAAAACAGACAATAATTTAATTGTATAACTTACCTTTTAAACTGTTTTAGCAAAATCCCAATACTCATACTTTTCTTAGAGTTGAGAATTGATACCTAAAATACAGATACATGGTGTCAATTTCTCATAACCTGGGAAAGTCTTCCCTGAATATAGAATATATTATATTCAGTGACAGCAACTAAAAATAAAATCTAGGAAGCATGATGCTGAACATGCACCATTCATTGTATAAGCGAAGATGGAAGTGGAATCAAACAGACATGAGCCTACATTGTTGTGAAAAGTTCAACATTTCTCAACATAACTTCCTAACAAACAGTACAAGTTCCTGAAATAGATGTGTAACAATAGTGCAGACGAGTACTTAACTCAGAACACTATAATGAGAGATTCATTTCAATTTCAGAATTACTATTATTACTTTGCACGTGCAGCACACTTTTAAATACTTTTGAAGGGGAAATGGGATTGTGTTTATTCATGTTTAATACCCCTGGTCTAATACCCATGAGCCCGGCATGTAATGTAAATGTCTCAATGGAGGACATTTGAAGCGTGTCATCTAGACATTTTATTTTTATTTGAGCTGTTCTCATAGTTAATACTTCAATGTTAAGTATGTTGTTTGAGCTACTGAAATGACCTCGGGACAAGTTGGTTAAACTAGAATGCACTGGAAAACAAACAAGCATAGCTAATAATCTTGTTGTTCTTCCACCTACAGTAAATGAGTCTAACACAGTATGTCCAATACTGAAGCTTTATCGGAGCATAAGTACTGGAGTCACCGCTCCAGATCATTAGCCTGAACTTTTGAAAGGTGAGAGACACAAATGAGGCCACTAACGAGTAACTACATGTCATGTTTAATTCACCCACTTGCTACTAAACTTTGAATCTTGATACACAAGAGGTGACATCTGAGCTGTCTGTCAACCCTGCAGTGCTGTCCCAGCCAAAGGGCCTCACTGGAAAGTACTGTACGTATACGACTAGTTATTAATGACAAATCCTCAGCTTTACAACAAAGTTCGGCTTAACAACTGTCCCGGTAGCGGCTCGCTATACAAGGTTTCCATATTTGGCCACTGTTTTGAGACAGAATTTAGAACACAACTTGGTTAGACATATGGCTTTGCTTATGAATCCAAATTGTTAAGTAAAATATATTTTTTTGTATAAAAGAAAAAACCTTTAGTGCCGTACATTTGCTTTACAGTAAACTTAAACTTCTATAACTTTTTTTACACTTTCATTTTTTTGAAGTGCTAAAGATTCACTTTGGTATTTAAAGGTAGGGTAGGCATTTTTTGGAGAGACTAGCAATAGCAAGTGAGCTTTGAAAGCATTAGATCCAACCCACCCTTCAGAGCGTCTTCAAAATCAATTTCGGACCGTAAGCAATGATTGGGCGAACATTTTATGGTCATACGCCTTCCGCAGACAATATATAGCCTATACATATAAATACATTTTGACCACTTAACTTAGTAATTGCTATCAGGATGTGAAGAGACTTTCAACCAGCATAACAAAAAATGTTTCTGGAACAAATCACCTACCCTGCCTTTAATTCGCTGAGTGTCTTCTTTAAAAAGAGACCAACCTTAGGTCTGTATTACAAATCATTCATGAATAACAACGATTTTAGTTCAGATAGTGCATTTTCACATACTGTATGCTCAAAAAGGAGGTGATAGTTAACAGGTTAAATCAACTTTTAAGTAAAGGCACTTACATTCTCTGATTCTGTAGTGATTTGCGAAAGGCCCCACACACTTTTTCTGACCGTCCCACCCTTACGGACCAAACCATGGTGCTCCTTGTGGCTGAAAAGTTCCTCCATGCGCTTAGTGTCCAGTTCAAAGTTCTCAAGGTTGCGTTGGGCTGTCCACACGTTGCGCTTGCCCAACACGCTGTGCCTGGGGATGGCGTCCCAGTTGAAGTTGCGCATTTTTGAGCGCTGTTGGACAGTCCGGATGAAGGGGTCCCCCAAATGTGAAGGAGGTGGGGGCGGTGGGGGTGGAAGTGGTGGTGGTGGAGGGGGAGGAGGGGGAGGAGGAGGAGGTGGAGGGCCCAGAGAAAGGGGAAGGATGATACGTCTGAAGGGTGAGGTCTCATTTTGAAAGCACCTGGACAGATCAGGAGGAAGAGGTGCCGTGGTTACAACTGGAGCTCCATCCATTGGAGGACACGGAGTGGACGTCCAATGGCCAAAAACCCAGTTCACTGGCTGGAGGGATCTGAGAGAAATATAAAAATACAAATCAATGAGAGGCAAATGATGTGCTAAACTAGAACAGAATATCTACAGAAGCAAGAAATGGACTTCTGAAAAATAACTTCCAAGATTTCTACCATCAATAACATAAGTAAAGCCACAATTTAGGACCAGATGGTGGACCATTAAGCCTGTTTGTTGGATACAGTGGATGCAACCAAATGACCCGAATTAAAAATAGCAAACATATGAATACCAATGATAACACTTAGACTGGAAGAGCAAGCTGCTTATTTGAAAAAGCCGTGTGAGCAAACCACAAAGTCAGATAATACTTTACAAGACCAATTTGCCCTGGAACTTTAACAGGGAGTTAAACAAACAATTTGATTAACGTTATCAGGCATAAAGGACAATTTGCATATCACACATACTTTGGTCTCTACTTTTAAACTCCACTGGCTGCTTAATTTACTTTTCAGATGTAAGAGGAGCAACAATTCCAACATTTAAAGAAGTACTTTTGACGTGAACGTCATATAGCCTGCACATTGGGTTATTATGACAATTTACATATATAAACAATATGTTTAGCATTATTATTATTTTTAATTAAATTACACTAGCAAAAAAAGGACTTTATACATGACTTCTTTAACGCACAGCAATTCCACTGTTTACAAAAAAGACCGAGCAATCAAATATGTTTATAGAGATCACTACATTGTACGAGTTCTGCCGTTTGAGACAAAATATTTAACTCAGTGAAAATACAATGACATTAATACATCTGAAATGTGTAACTCACAAAAAAAGTTAATAATTTAAAGTCCGTCCAACACGACCAATTATCAGAAAACCATGAGAAAAGCAACATTAAGAGTAAGTGACAGAAAATTAATTTCATTTTGGATGTACGTACCGGTAAGTAAATACCAGATTAAAGCTGATGAAAGCTTAATCAACTGACGTCCATTGCTGGAAAAAGTCATCAGACACTCCCCAGGTCAAACGCCATCAACTACTACTAGCACGAGCACTTTAATGGATGAGAGTAGCCACGCCCCTCACGCACGACATCCTCCCCTCACCTGAGCAACAACACTCACTCACCTTTGCTTCTTAAAAATACTTTTTCAGAAATAAAGAAGACATTTTTTACATAGTTAAAGAAGAAAGGAAACTACACACGCTGGGTTATATATATATATATTTTTTTTTAGTAACAACCCAGCACGCTGCGTTAAAACGGATCTACAGTTTGAAATGTAACGGTCGTATAACTGAGAAGCTTAAAGGTAAGTCATGACGTTTTGCGTTGTTTTTCCTCAAAAATGAAGTTATAATGCCCTATATCGGATTTATTCAACAAGTCAAACATAAACAATGTCAGAATTTGTCTTTTGATTCCAGTCTGAAAATCTGTTAAGTTACTCAATCTATTTTAGCCTGCATGAACATTAAGTTCTTCCTCTTCAGAAACAGATGTAAGTTAACGTTAAAGTTTTTTTTTGTAGAAATAGCTCGTTGGTTATCTATCCAGTCAATGTTTCAGTTGTGTAAAGGTTAACAATCGATTTTTATTTATCACCCATTGATTGAAAGTTTTAATTACGTTACTGGAGCACTGGCCCTAAAACATCTGAAGTATCATATTCAACATTACCCTCTAGTGGTCAGCATTAATTTTGCATGGCCTGACCCCTGTTCTTGTATTGGATGTTTGTTCAATTTAGGGGGGAAACGGGGTCAAAGCAATAAAGCAAAGCAGGACATCAGCCAAGTATAAATGACACAAAGTCCATTTTTGCAAACTTTTCAAATTTTATCAGGTGGGTTCTTGTACATTTGTCGGTCAAAGGTTTGGTCAAAGCCAGGAGCAAAGGCTAACATCATGAGCTTCCAGTTTCAAAATCTGTCTTAATTACCTTTACATATATACAATCATTCATACACTACAATACTACAAAGCAGCCTAAAATATATTGATTGTACATAAATATGGTAATATTTATAACCCTTTCATTCTGCTATACTAAACTAGGCCGACTAATGGAGTGACCATTTCAATACCAAACACGTCATCAAAATAAAATCAACAATAATAATATCCAGGTTTAGTGTTGAGGAGGTCTAAATTTAAAATCCTATTGCTCTGGAACAAATGTCTTTCACTTCATGGATCAGTTCAGACTCTGTGGCTCGAGATTGAATCCTTTTCTCCAGCTCTCAACAAGAAAATAATCACACACAGTGCCATCTCTGCTGCCTGACAACTGTACAGGATGTAAAAAACAAACAAAATAATTGGTATAAAAAACATCTGACAATTTTTCTTCTTCTGAGGTGACAGTGGCCTTTACAAAACAAAACAAAAAGTAAAAGGCAATTTGAAAAAAAAAATTCACAAGGTTACACGACATTCAAACTAAATTTCAAGCATTCTTTAACATTCATGAGTAACCCTTCTCTTTTTTTTTTCCTAGAAACAATATTTTCCAGCACTACTACCCATGTAGTGTTTTACTGAAGCATTGAACAGGAATGAATTACAATGCATGGAAATGTACAACTAATATGTCATCAGACCTGCCATGCAAAAACACACAGGGAACAGCCAATACAGGCATACATGGGAATACACTTTCTAGAAACATCTTCAGTATTGCTTCGTCTCAAGCTTAGAAAGATTTAGTGCAATGTTCAAAAGTACTGAACATTAGATCATAGCCTAGTCGTTATTTCAGTCTTATGTAATGAAATAAAAAACGAAACTAGACTGACATAAACTAATCTGACAGTCTGCATTTAACCCCATTATCACTGCATCAAGGCTATCGCATACTGTAGATATTTTAGGTGAAAAATTATGTAGTGAAAACCCAGTAAGACAGTATACCATCAAATCACAAATAAAAAGACATACAAATAAAAAAAGCAATTATTTTGAAATATATTTTTTTTAAATATATTTGATTTTGTACTACATTTCCTGTGAACATTGAGGGTTAAAGAAATAATATATTAGTAGTACTATGACAAAGCAAAAAATGCAACTATGATATTGATCAGTATATAAATCTTTCATTGGGGGAAAAAATATTTTGTTTTGCTCAAAAAAAGGGCAAATAAAGGCATTAAACAGGGTGCATCATAACCCATTTCTAAGGTGGCATTTGAATGCATAATAGGAAAATATTAGGGCTTTGCTGATGCTAATAGAACACAACTCTAGTTGTACATAGAAGTACATAAACTCTAGTGCACATTTCATTAGATAAAGAGGCAGATAATAGTGGGCATTAATCACTGGCCCATGTTAAATCAATCATATACAATTCTTAAATACGCTTCCTTGATTAACTGCAGATTATTAACTTATAATAATTGTCACAAACCTACAAACATTATACAGTATTATGCATTGGTACATAATACTACAATAAACTATAATTGTCAAAATAAAAAGGACACTCCTCTCCCTTCAAGAAAACAATCATGTTTCAACTATTCAAAGCTGTAAAGCAAATGTAACAATATTGACAAGAGACAGTGATATTTAGATTCATCTTTCATTCTAGGCTTTGTTAAAATGTGCAGGAAACTGCACCCACATCTGCTGAAATTCAATCCATAACATAGTATGTCAAAGAATTATTAATTTGAGGCTAAAAAGCTTAAAATGAGCAGCTCATTTTAAGATATTAAATGTAATATTTTATGTATTTCAAAGAGAGACTACTTGACAAGCATTGATTCAACAGTACTCTCATGGCCTAGTAAACATACAAGGATGCAATACTAATATTAGATAAACTCATATCTGGATTTTATCCAAATAAAATCACTTTTAGTTAGACCCACCAACACTGAACACTGAAAGCTCTGTGATAGGAATGATATGAATCCCCCATCAGCTACAATACAGAAAAAAAAGATTGCAGAGACAAAATAAACCTTTTCACAGAAAAACAAACGGAAAATGTGTTCACTGACAAAGAGAAAGTGTGTGTGAGTGTGACGAGTGTGAGCAATATTGAGAATAGTCTTGAAAAGAAATAGTTGTTCTGACTGACATATCAGAAGGATTGTTTCAGTCGGTTTAATGATATTTATAGGGATGAAGCCTAAACTGATATCTTTGACATTTGATTGGACACTTTGGGACTGGTTACATACCAGAGGTGACTATTCAGACACTTGACAGTCTCAGAGCAAGAATAGGAGGAGAAGAATCAAGGAAGAGAAGTATAGAGAGAGTTAGTGGAAAGAGGCTCTGTTGTACCCCCGTCTCTGCTAGCATCTCAGATTGCTGGTCTCTTGTGGTCCTACTGTGTTTCTCTGATTGGCTAAAGACATATATCAGGAAATCAGGGGTGAATGGGCACTTTCACTGTTCTTCCAGCCAAGATGGTTTGTCGGCCCCTGGTGGTTTGAGTTTAATGTTGAACTGCTTGAGGGTCTGTTCCAACTGCTGCTGGTTTCCAGCAAAGTAGGCAGAGATGGCATTATGGAACAGCAGAAGTTGCTTGTGCATCACTTTTACCTGTGAGATAGATACAAAAACACACCATGTTAGATAACAAGACAGAGACAACAGATAGATCAAGGGCTGCTTAAAGGGATAGTTCACCAAAAAATGAAAATTACCCCATGATTTACTCACCCTCAAGCCATCCTAGGTGTATATGACTTTGTTATTAAAAATATCCTGGCTCTTCTAAGCAGTGAATGGGTGTTGATATTTTGAAGCCCAAAAAAGTCCATTCATCCATCATAAAGGTACTCAACACGGCTCAGGGGGTTAATAAAAGCATTCTGAAGAGAAGCGATGTGTTTGTGTAAGAAAAATGTACATATTTAAAACTTTATAAAACTAAAATAAGTTTCCGACAGACGGCCGTGATTTACGGCGAGAGAGTAACCCCTGACCTGATGCATGACGAACACGGAAGCACAGAGGATGGAACAAAACAAAACACTGGTCACGAATTTAGGGCTGTAACGATACGCGATATAAAATCGAAATCGCGATACTCAGGTCCACGATCCTGTATCGCGATGTGAGAAGGCAGAATCGCGATCACACCCCTTCCAACTCCCAGAGTTATCCTTCCTGTCCAGAACCAGGGCTCGAATTTCGGCGCGGGTATTGCGCATAATTCTAATCATTCCCGCAGGTCTCCCATTTATAATGCGGGAAATTCCCGCAATCGTAATCCACACAGATAATAAAATCAAATCATTATTTTAACAACTATCTGCCAGACGCAATTTCACAAACAGCGTGAGTGGTCAGCGGTGCCGCGCGCGTCTTCTATCTCTTCTCTCATAATGTGTTGTGCAAGGCAGGCGCTGCATGCGGCGATAATACACACTCGCCTTTTGGAGTCGGGACCATAGACTGTAAAAGTCTTTTTAAGTCTTACCAGTTTAAACATTCAAGCAATTTTACACTAATCAGTGCTCGCGCGCTCTCTGAGAGATTATTTTCTATGCGCACATTCATAGAAAATCCGCCTCAAAAACAGCTGGCCAGTAACTATTTTTCGCGGATTATATTGCTTTAACACGCAAAATTGTCAATTTCGGTCTTTGTGAGTAGGCTATACTCTAAACATAGTCGGTTTTGTCTTTAATAGGCATAAAACGCATGCCAGTATAATGAACACAGGATCCGTGCACTAGCTCTTAAAGTGACGGAAGCCATATGTGTCTGTCATTAATTTTGTTGTCAAAAAAACAAAAGACGGCTTTAAGTTAAAGGAATCAGGATTAATAGCCTATGCATTTAATTTATTCAGGACTAAAATACTACCCAGTGTTATTTTCCATTTGATTACTTTATTCAGTTTCTGTATGTGAATACTAGTGTTAGACCTATTCAAAAACTTTTCTCTTTAATTGTCTTTATTTGTATCTTTATTCTATTGTATTTATTTGGCTACTTTTTTCAATTTAATTAAACAATTTAAATCAAGCTTCCTTGTGATGTGTAAATTCTTAACAACAATATTACCCCATTGTAAAAATGCAATGAGCGTAAACATTTAGGCAAGATAAATGTAATAATTTTGTATGGAAAAAAATTTCTTCTCTCAAAATCTCTTTTTTTCACCACAAGCCCCGCCCCCTCAAGCCCCGCCCCCGTGATAGAATCGCGATACGAATCGAATCGTGGGTCAAAAATCGTGATACGAATCGAATCGTAGGTTTGGTGTATCGTTACAGCCCTACACGAATTAGAAGTCTAATATGTAAATTTTTAAAGAGAAATGTCGGAGGAGCTGGAGTTTGTTGCCTAGCCCTATTTGCTTGAACCGTGAGAGGAGTCAAAGCTTACGCTACTCCTACATCTGACATCATTCATCGTGTCAGGTGTAACTCTTTTAGCTTAAGTCGACTTGTGTAGGCTGTCTCCTGGAAGCTTTTAGTTTGTAAAGTTTTAAATATGGATATTTTTCTAACACAAACGCATCGCTTCTCTTCAGAAGGCCTTTATTTGCCCCCAGAGCCGTGTGGTGTACCTTTATGATGGATGGATGCACTTTTTTGGGCTTCAAAATATCAACACCCATTCACTGCCATTATAAAGCTTGGAAGAGCCAGGACATTTTATAAATCTCCGATTGTATTCATCTGAAAGAAGAAAGTCATATACATCTAGGATGGCTTGAGGTTGAGTAAATCATGGGTTAATTTTCATTTTTGGGTGAACTATCTCTTTAAGTGACTTAAAGAGGAAGTTATGTGGGCGGTCACGTACCTTATTTTCTTCCAGAAACTTGAGCTTGATGGTGACATCATTGCGAAGACGTTCATATTTGTCCTTGTGGATCTGGTACTGCTGCTGAGCAGCCTCGATACGAGCCATGGTAACAGCATCCCGCGGGCCCAAGTTCAACTCCTCTAGATCTGCTCTGTACGCATCAAACTCTAGCCTAGAGGACATCAGAGAAAAATCATTTAAAAAAAATGGCACATACAACATTTACTACTTTTTATACAATGTGATGCCCAAAGTTGATTTTATACAATGTGATGCCCAAAGTTGAAAGTTATTTATGGTGAAATCTGACACTAAGGCCCTGTTTACACTTGGTATTAAGATATGTTTTGGTTGATCGGATCACAAGCGGACGACGCCAAATACAGGTGTAAACGGGGTCTAAAACATTTTGAGCTTGTCCACTTTTGACTACTTCCAGAGCTGGTCGAAAACGCATTTGATCAGATTGCTTTCATAGTGTAAACGCTCATGTAGTTGAATGTGTTCGAAAAGCCACAAAGATCGCCTACTGACCTAACGAGTAAACATTATGGGAAGCGCGCTAGCCAGATGGGATTTAAACTTTGTCGGCTGAAGACCCAAGTTTGGTTTGAAGACGAAAAACGTACCAAGCACAATGTTCTCTCATCATTCTTGATTTCTAACTCACACTCACCGTGTTTGCGTGGTCTTGTGGCTGTCGCAGCAGAAACGAAAGCTGCTGCTCTCTTTGTTTTTGCAAATAACTGTGATAGAGGATATGCTTCTTCCTTTTTTACTTTCAATCAAAAGACTGAGTAAGAGGGCCAGCCAGTGTCAGTGCCTGTTGGTGTATCACTCTGAGTTCATTCAATACCATCTCGTCTGCACATGCAGTAATATTCGATACTAACCCAGACAACTCTAACGTATATTGACCCTCTCAACGTCCAGTTGCATCATAGGGATAATTAACTTAAAACACAATTTAAGTGCTTGAAGTCCTGACAAAGTACTGCCCAGTGCCATTTCATATTGCAGAGAATTGAATCACTTTAAACACCTTAAAGAATTTTTTTTTGCTGAAGTAGCTTTTACCTGGCATTCTCATACATCTTGATAGTCATCAGTGTGTCTTCCATCGTTTTGTTCACCAGTGTGTTGATACTGGACACAAAGAAGTTGATGGCACCGAGCAGAGTCTCTCCATTCTTGCACAATAACTTCTGTGTTTCTGCATTGTATCCAAACTCATCCTGTGTGAAAAAAACAATACCACAGTACACTATTGTGAGTGGACTATTTGACTCTATTGCAGTGTTGTTATTTTAACTAAAACTACAATTATTAAAAACATTTTAATTGAAATGAAGCTACAATAACTTAAAATATATTTTTTTAGATAAAAAAACTTAGTGAAAATTAGACATGTTGGCTTGGCAACTAATTGAAATAAAATAAGTTTAAGTTGAAGCACTAAAATAGTTGTAAACTGAAGTAAAAATAAAGATAAATAACTAATAGAAATGACAAAATACTAAAACATTAATATATATTGATGTCTCAACCCCCCTAATTCTGAAAGTTCTGTTTAATATGACATTCCTACATTTTATTATATAAGTTTAGTTGCTATGCTTTCAAATGATTTCACATGGATGTATCTTTTATATATATATATAAATAAATATGCATGTTAAAAGTCTGGAGAGTAAAATAAAAAAAGCCTTTTTTTGGCAGTATGTCTGTAGTTTTGACTGCTCAATTGTTTAACTAGGTTTAGACAGTTGACTGCTCAATTGTTTAGTCTTAGACAATCCATCCAGCAATGTTAGAGAAATTCACAAAAAATGTCGTAAATCGTAAGATGACCATGGCGTCTCACCCGGAGTTCTGGAGACTTCTGACTGAGGTCGGCAAATGTGTCTCCAAGGGCGTGCTGCGTCTGCACCATGCTGTAAAAGTGGTTGGTTAGCGCTCGCGCTAAATGCAACACACTCTCGTACTTCCGTTTGGTTTCCCGCAGAACCTCGATCTGAGCCTCCAGCTCCAAATCCACAGTACGTGAGCCTCGGCCAAACCTCTCAGAGATCATCTGTTTGGTGCACTAAGGGAGAGAACCATAAATACAAAAGGCTTCAAAATTGGAGTGGCTAACACCACATAACATCTAAACAGAAACGATAAAAAGTTAATTGACAAGCCTTGTATGTGTTCAGGCCCCATTTCTTCACGATGTCAAATTTCTCCACAGCAACGCCTCTTGTGGCCTCTTCTGCTGTCATGGAGGAATTGCTACTGGTGTGATGCATGTTGGACCCTGATACACAGAAAATGCTTACAGTAAGTCTCCAATTACACACACATACACTGACTGAACGAATGTCTAGACTTCCACAATAATTTACACATTTTCAGATATTGTGGCCATCATTAATTACAGAGAGACAGGCAGACAGTGTATCAGCTGTATGTGAAACAGATGAGATGAGAGAATAAATGAATGTGTTTTACTAATTAGGGGGGAAATGTTGCCAAAGAGCACTTAAATGATCCAGAACCATTTGAGATACTTGGGATACAGGGGACGTAATCTTATTGGCTGGCTATTCAGCAGGCTGCAATTTGGCTTGGGGCATCCCTAACATCCCTAGACTAAATTCGCAGGTCTGGAGGGAGTCATGGCCAGGAATAGCAGGGGATGTTGGGGGTATAAAGGGTTATGGGGAAGAGGGAGTGAGTGGTGGATATGTTAAGAAGTTTAAAAGAAGTTTAGGCAATTGGGAAAATGGAATGGAATGGATTGCACCACATGAGAGTAACGTGTATAGAATAATGCCAGTGCGTATGTGTGTGAATGTGAAGGAAGACCAGGAAGATGGAGGAATGGGAAAGGGGGGAAAAGGGAGGGTGAGAGAGAGAAGGTGATAATGTAACGAGATGAAATGAACACGGGAAAGCACATGACTGATGTTTTGTTAAATCTGCTGCCTCATGACAAACAGATGGAGAAAATGTACAGTTCACTCAAAAACACAGAGCTGTTATTTTAAGCCCCAATATGCCTGAACATTTATTTTTAACTGCAAGTGTCAATTTACACAGAAACAGAGTGTGACTAGGAGTATCAGACAGTAACTGTTCTGAAAGTTACCAAATATACTTTACACCCAGCCATTCTGCAGCAGATTTTTCTAAACATTTCCTCGACAAGTCAGCAAGATTAAAGCCAGATTAAAGTTTCAAAACTAATTTCCGGAGCAAAATGACAAAAGATTCCTCATTACAAATTTCCTGCCAGAGAAAAAAGCAACCTTAACCCAGGAAGAAAGAAGAGAAATACAAATGCAGCCTGTTCCAATCTGCTTAGAGAGAACACAAAAGCCAGAAAAACAGAAGTGATTAAATGTATTCCTGCAGAACAGCATCCTATGCCCTAGGAAAAGACAAAATGGCTTAGAAAAGGACAATAATATAAGGCATCATGGGAAGGTGGAAAAAGAGAAATAAGTTAGATTGGGTATGAATGAGGGATGAATGACCTTGCCCTTCATTTGGAATGCGTCTGTTGCCTAGAAAGTCAGTGTTAAGATGGATTGCAGGGCCTGAGAAGGGTAAAAGAGACAGAAGGTCCTCACTGAATCAGAAGGGAATAAATTTACACTGATATTAAGGTCCCAGGTGATCACCTTACAATCCTACAACATATCCTGTCCAGACAAAGTCATTTTGTTAGATACATGAAACTAAATTGAAATCAAATCAAAAGCAGTCCGTTTTGGTTAGAATATTTTTATATATTGGTTAGAATATTTTTATATATTTTTCATTACAGGGGACATTCATTTAAAGGGGACCTATTATGCCCCTTTTTACAAGATGTAATATTGGCCTCCGTTGTCCCCAGAATGTGTCTGTGAAGTTTCAGCTCAAAATACCCCACAGATCATTTATTATACCATGTTGTAAATGCCCATTTTAGCGGAAGGATAAATATGCCGTTTTTGTGCATGTATCTTTAAATGCAAATGAGCTGCTGCTACCTACCCCGCATTCCAGAAGAGGGCGGAGCCTTTACAGCTCATGCCTCAGATAACTCAGCCAAAAAACTATAACATCTGTTTGGTATTGATTATCATGTCTATCGTGGTCACGCTCACGTGACATTGAAGTTGTCATCATCATGAAAGTTTATTATCTGCATGTGTTTTAAAGCCATATCGTAATACAGTAGTCAACATTTGAAGTGGATCAAAAAGGTTCAATCAAAGTTGTCCTAAGACAAGAACTGGTATTGTTCAAAATTCATGTATAACTTTGATGACAGGTTTCGATCCACTTCAAATGTTGACTACTGTATATAAAGGCATATAGGTTATTTGAGCCCACACATCCGAAGTACGCGCACAGAAAGCTGGATGTCAGACGGCGCGTCCCTTGAGTATTAAACAAAGTTCTCTTTCATCTTATTGCACTTAAACTGTCAAATACACACAAGGTTATGTCAAAAACTAAAATTTCACATAAACATAAATAAACAAAAAAAGTTCACAAAAACACATAACTGTTTTTTGAAAACCCAATATGCCTGATCATTTATTTTTAGTGTTCATTTACACAGAAACAGAGTGTGACTAGAAGTATCAGACAGTAACTGTTCTGAAAGTTTCCAAACATACTTTACGTCCAGCCATTCTGCAGCAGATTTTTTCTAAACATTTCCTCGACAAAGACAGCAAGATTAAAACCAGATTAAAGTTTCAAACTGATTTCCGAAACAACATGACAAAAGATTCCTCATTACAAAGTTCCTACAAGTAAAAAAAAAAATCAAACTGTGGAAGAAGAGGAACAAAAATGCAGCCGTTCCAATTCAAGTCAAGTCACCTTTATTTAAATAGCGCTTTTTACGAAACAGATTGTTTCAAAGCAGCTTTACAGTGATAACAGGAAAATAATGCAACAAAGTTTGTTTCTGCGGTACAGCAGATCTAGAAGAAAACAACGGCATCGTCCTGCTTAAGTAAGTTCAGTTATGGTTAATTTTTTTTGTAAAAACGTTATTAATTTAGTTCATTTATATATATAGCTGCTCTAGAGTCATGTCATCGTCCAGCTCAGTTCAGTTCTCATATAATGGTGTCAATGCAGGCAGATCAATAATATTGTTAAATATTAAATGTGCTTGGAGAGGAAAGGAAAAAAAAAAAGAAAAACAGAAGTAATAAAATGTATTCCTGCAGAACAGCATCAAGCAGAACACATTTATGTTCAAACACCATGTAAAAGTGAATTTTGCATAATAGGTCCCCTTTAAAAAACTACAAAAAAACTAAAGGATACCAGAGGATCTGTGGCCTTTTTCACTCTGGTTAATGTCAAACTTTAAAGCCATTAAGATCGACTCACACACTACCTATACACACAATGGCCAATGCCAGAGGCCCTGGCTCTCATTTGGATTGCACCATGAGAAAAAAAAGGAGTGGAAAACACAGCAAGGAAGTTATGCAAACCATATTGTACAATTCCAACAACTTCTCCACAAAAAATATGTATGTGTTTGCGTCTGAGAGTGCAAATGTCAGCCAAGTAATTTCAAACATGGTAAATACCACCAATTAAAAAAAAAGAAAAAGTGATTCTAAAGCCAGCCTAATTATACTGGACTTTCTTTGCCCAGGTGATTTTAAATACATACAGTTTTGCATATTGCTAGGTGAGACTGTATTTTACGTATTCACTGCAGAAGTAGTAATTGGGTTTTGGAAGAAGATGTGAAGAACAGTGAAGAGTTAAAGAATGACAGGGTTTCTTATACCTTTGATAGAGCTGGTTGGAATAATGCCTTCCGTTGTACCTCCATAACCACCTGATACGATGCTGGTTTCATTTAGGTTGGGCCCAGACACCATGACCTGTTGCAAGTCCTACAGACATGGAAACAGAAAAGAAGAGATCTTAAGAATTCAAATTTGTGATCCTACAAATTATTTTGTCATGTAGTGAGACATTTGTGTAAGTTCTGAACACACAAACATAGACAAAAGTTGTTAATTGTTAGAAGGAACATTTTAGGGTTAGAATCACATTCGATCTAGAATTAATAAGAACCATGTGTCTGTGAGAAAAAATTCATATGTAACTTTCTGTGAAAACAAACCCTCTGAAAAATCCAGGCAATTACAGCACAAGGAAGGAAACAGTCTGAACAGTTACCTGAAACAAGTCACATTAGTGACTATAAAACGGTCAACAACCCACACCAATGTTATCTGAGACCATAAACTACAAAAAAAAGAGCCTTCTTACAAATAAACAACAAATCCGCATTTGATCAAATAATTGTTTTTGTGTTAAACAATCACAATATTAAGTCAACTTTCTTTAATGCTGCACTAATAATAATAATAATTTGTAAATAGTCAATACACCATCAGTCCTTCTTCAAAAAAGTGTTTTTTGTCTTACTTTTAGACCAAGAGGGACGCTTTTCGCACGAAATTGCAGACTAGCGACTCGTGTGGGAGTGCATAGGCGTAATTTGCATGTCCCCACCACTTTTTGCCAGGGTTGATATTGTCCCCACCACCTTTGAAACATCTGGCGGCAGGGATGTAAATAATACAAATAAATAAAACATCTCTAGTTAACTAGCAGAGCATTCATTTCGTTTGTTTGTTAAATAAGAGGCGATCTAGTGCTGAAATGTGTTGTTTTTGAAACCAAGTGATCAAGTGCTTGTTGACTGCGATCAGTGGCGCGGATACAGTGTTCTCTTGTGGCTCGCGCTGCGTCGCGCACAGTCTTCACAAGGACGCGCTTTAATCCGTTGCGGAGACTCTCTATTCGTTCGGGTGAAATCACAAAGTAAAATGCACACAAACGTGTCCCTGCTTGATATACAACCACTGATAAACATAATCGGTTTTAATGAGAAAAAAAAAACTTTTACGAGTGCGGATTAGAACTAGGGATGGACATTTTTCAAAAATATTGCATTCGAATATTCGGGCTCATAAAAATCGAATATTAACGAAAAAGACGTTATTTTTTAAGTTAATTTTTTTTTTCACGTTTTTGTCACCATTTCTGAACAAGCTTACAATTAGGCAATATACACAACACGCTTACAATATATGTTAAAGATTTCTTTTAGTTGAAAACATTAAACAGTAGGCCTATGTGTAAACAAAAAATATAAAAAACAAAAGCATTAATAAAAGCATGCTTAAGCAGCGCGAACGAAAAAAAACCCGCCTAATAAAGCAGATTGCGCCAGATATCGTACAGAACGTACACACACACTCGAGTCAGCATATGATTATCGTGTTTATATTGCTTCACGTTTATATTGAGAAAAACAATATCCACATGCAGGGGCGCCGCCAGCAATTTATGCTCGAGTGAGAAAAGGCGCTGCGCTGACAGACGCTTCAGAGACACAAAGATAACGGTGTTCTAAGTTTCTAACAGCACTTTGCGTTTTCTGTTCTTAAACCTGTCTCCCTCAACGAAACTTAAAGGAAGTATCATGTCTCAAAATCATTTTGCTATAAGATAAGTTATCATTTCGGATCACGCCGGGTCCAGCTGCGCTTACCTGCAGTCGTGATGCAGTGTTGGCCAGCTGTCTTTCCTCAGTCGACTGTTTGGATTTCATGTGATTACTCATTGTGGTGATGATATTATAACTCAGATTAATTAATTAATTTGTTCAAAAGTAATTTTATTTAGTAAGATCATTTTCAAGTAATTCCAAACTTCGCTACACTCAAGCTTCCACTTTTAACCCTTTCACACATAAGTTTAAAATATTCTAACTGACCCCCCAGCGTGAGTTTTTCAAGGCGACCGTTAGTCACTTTAATGTTTCCGTGACGCGTCATTGCTTGTCACGTGACGCAGCGCAACCACAACACAGCGCTGAATGAATGATGATCTGCTTTTATGTCATTTTTCCTTTTTTATCTAAAATATTCACAAATGTATTAGCTATAGCATGAAACACTGATATTCCGATTGTCAAATATGTGTAAGTGGTAGGGGTGGCACGGTACATGAAAAAACATCCGAACCGTTCGGTTCGCTTGTCTCGGTTCGGAGCGTGTGTGCGTCTCACGGTTCGTCGCATGCGCAATGTAGCCTCGTGCCCGTATGTGACCTCAGACGTGTGTTTCCTTTTCGCGTGAAATAAGACGTGTGTGGACATTCATATACGAGGCTTGTTCGACTTGAACTGGCGCTGCACAGAGCGATCGGCGCGACCGCGACGGCTCCGTATGCTTTTCAATCACTCTCGCGAGTCGCGGTACTTTGATGTCATTCACCGATCGCTCTGTCTAGCGCCGGTTCAAGTCGAACACGCCAGTAAAAGTGGAGTATGGAGCGCTGCAGGACACGTCACGCGGAGAAGTGGCAAGTGGGAGAGATAAGGAAGGCTAACCGGAGTTGGAGGATGCGCCAGGGTCGTATAAGTCCGGTGTGTGGGAACATTTTGGATTTCCTGTTATGAGATATAGCAGCTACAGTGGCACTTTAAGTTTAGATAAGAACTCCAGTCATATGTTTCCAAATACTGCACTTTAATTTCAAGTGAAAAAAGGTGTATCCTCACTCTCAGGGAATAGAAGCATTGTTGATACTGTTTATGTGTTGAGGTTGAACTTATGTTTCACTTTATGATTATGGCCGTTGCTATTGCTATAGCCTAATTATAGGCAATTATGTTTCATGTATTTTTACTTATTTAAAAGACAGAGTTTTAAGAGTTCCTCTTTTTCTTTTAAAAGATAATATTTTTTGTAAGAGCTACACTTAAGTTGGCAATTTGATAAATGCAAGTTAATTTTGAATCTTTGTGTGCTAAAAATGCATATAAGTTCCTGTAGAGATAGTGATACACATTCTAGTTTTTTTGGCAAATAAACGAAAAGCATGTCATCAATGTCTTCTCTCTTGCTGTATCAAAATGTCACCTAGCTTTCCTGTGAGATGGTCCCAATAATGTGCTTAAAGTCAAGTCAAATTCAGTTTGTGCATGATTGCATGATATAACATTTTTGTTAATACTGTATCCTAAATTGTGGATAATTAAGCTATATATCATATGCTGAAGTACATTTCTGGAGAGTTAAAAATTAAAAGAAAAAATAACAACAAGAACCGTACAGAACCGAAAACCGTGACCCTAAAACCGTGATACAAACCGAACCGTGGGTTTTGTGAACCGTGCCACCCCTAGTAAGTGGATGTGTTTTGTTGTTTAAACACCTTCATAACGATCGCGTTAGTTGAGCTGTATGCACCATGGGGGGGCGCGATCTGTTGGATTTACACGTCAATTCCTCCACTTCTCACGTAATACATGAAAGTAAGAGGCCGGTGAACTGGGAGAAGAATAGGGTAAAATGTGAAGCTACTTACACAATGTGTATCTGATATGAATAAAACGTGTCGTCTTATAATGAAAAGGATTATTATTGCCACTTCCATAGAAATCAGCAAAATCAAAATCATTGTTTTGCTAGTACTTATGTGTATTTAAATGTCTGAAACCTCAAATAAACATTATGTGGTTGAAAACACTCAATAGCTGTGATATATGACACTCAGCGCCAGCCAATGCGCGAAAGCACATTTGAATTTAGAAGTTGATCACGTGACATAGCCTAGCGGCTGCAGTGCAGAGCAGTGCGTATAAGACAGCAGCTGTCTTCTACGTTTCTATCAAGAACTAATAAACTATAGTTTTTTTATTTAAAATAAAAGCGATCACAAAGGAAATGTTTACTGTTCATGTTTTTTTTTATTTTATTGTATGGAAAAATCCCACTTAAAAAAACAGACCGCCATTACATTTTTCCTCTCGCGCACCCCCTGGTGGCACCTCGCGTACCCCTGGGGGTGCGCGTACCACACTTTGGGAATCCCTGATCTATTGTGAAGGGTCATTTCATTATGTTGTTGTAAAGCTGTGCTGGAATTTATTTTCAAGGAAGTACCGTGTCTATTGATGGGTAAAGCTACCGTAACATCTTCAGCATGTCAGCTTGAGATCCTTTCCATCTAAACTGGTTATATCTTATAAGCCAAGTAGTGAATGTTTTATGAGCAGTAGGATAACCATATTCATCCACACAGTCACGCAGAGCCGAAGCACAACCAAAACAATGTCCTTCCGCAAAATACATGCAGTTTTGTTTTTTAACCGCTAGAGGGCCAAAAGTTGCATACTGTACCTTTAACTAGTTAAAGAAGAAAGTTAAATTAAATGTATCATATTAGAGTTGTCAAAATTAAAGCTTTTGATAATTTTTTTCAGTTTAACGCATTAAAAATATTTAATGCAATTAACGGAGTATCCGTTTTTTTTATATAGCTAGCGTTACATTATATGATCACTCTTCTTCATGTAAATGCTTTTAAACCATTCAAGTGCAACAGGCGTGCGCTATGCTGCATTGAGTTCTCATGAACAGAACAGACAAAAACACACTAAATTATGCCAAAATGCCAATTTTGTCGAGGATCCTCGTGAGGAGTCTTAAATTAACATAAATATTTATTAAAATGGGATGCTGGTCAGATCAACGTCATGTGCAGCAGGTCTTAAAGTGACAGCAGCCTAATAAGCCTGCTCTTGTCTGTCATTAATGTAAATCAAAGAACAAAAAAAAAAAAGAGAAAAATCACTCACTGCTCTTGACTGAAAAACTTTTGTAGCTTTAATCAAAATGTATCTAGATATTAAATTTATAATTGAATGCAGTGAAAACTATGAAGTGTTTGATAACTATTCAATTTCTGTAGCCTATATTTACTTTCTGTTTAATCAAATATTTAAAATATACTGACTTTGTTTATTTCTACATTAATTTGTCAATTGCATGTGAAATTATTACAATATATAAAAAAAAAATATTAGGGCGATTAATCGTGATTAATTACAAAGAAAATGTGCAATTAATTAGTTATTTTTTGTAATCGATTGACAGCACTAATTATTATACAATTTAATGAGGGAGGAACAAAGTCCATTTATATAATGGACACTTATATATGTAATGTACAAGTATATGACTATGTAGTACTATAGTGAATAGCACTTTTTCACTGACAAAATATACAATTTCATTCATTTCCATTGTAAAACAAATGTCAAATGTTGTTTTTGCCAGGACATAAACTGGCTCATGGGATACATATACTTGTATACAGTATGCTCTGTACTGTATGCAGTGGCCCCTTTAAATAACAAGACTGATTGAATTATTATAATACAAAATCCACTGAACATACTGTATAGAGTTAATAGGTACTAAAAGGTCACTAGCCATTGATTAATACCACAAAGGGACAAAACAGGATGTTTTTCAAAACAAACAAAATCTGTATAATTTGGATTTGTATCTAACCTCAAACACTGATTAATATGGAGTGACAGAGGCCATGTGATTTGAAAAACATCCCGTTATTGAGACAAGATTATGGGGAGAACTAAAACCATTTTCTGCTGGAAAGACATACGCGTGCAAGCAAACACACACACACACACCCACCCACACACACACACACACACACCCTTCCCAGTGTTCGTTCTCACCCTGAGGGCTGCGGGACTCCCTACCTTCTCTCTTAAGCTCCACTGAATCTTTGCAGCCTGCACAGACATCAGGGAAGAACATGACAACAAAAAGACAAAAGAAAGAAAACAAACCAAAATGAAGCACAATGTGAAACAAAAACAAACTTGAAAACAGTGATGATAAAATAATCTATCAAACACAATGGAATCCATATTTTAGGGTTGATTAGCACCTGTTAATACAACAATGACAGACTTCAAAGGCTTGACAAAAAAAAAAAAACATTGAGTTACACTACTTTGGATAATTTCAGCCCTCATTGAGCAATGAATAAACCCTCTTCATAAAGTGGGTTGCTAACAGATCCTTGTCACTCTAAACATCAGTGAACAAATGGATGGGGATTAAAAAAAAGAAAATGCCACTCTTTCTCTCTCTGGGTAAAGACAAGAACACTTAAAAAGTCTGTTTTCACATTCTAATGCTGCCGATCCATTTAAAGACACAATTTTATGCCAAAGTGCCATCTGCCTTTAGCTTTGCCATTATTGCAACTGTGGACATGATCAGCAGTGGTCTTCCTGGGATGAGCTTTTTAAAATGGACTTAACATGAGAATGACAAAACTATATATAGGCCTACCTATTTTAAAACAAGTAACCTTTAGATCCCTATAGGAATGATTAAACCTTTTAGCAAATATCTCGCTTGTGTTTGCCCAACACGTCTTCTCCCGGATCCAGTGCCACAGTTTAGTTGTCTTACAGAGGTGTGTCTTGTGACAACATTACGACTATTTACAGTGGTTTGAACAATAAGGAGATTTACAGTTTGTGCTTGGCTGCATTAGCCTGTTACTCCTGAAACACAAAGACAAGGAAGACACATGCTAGACTTTCAATGAAGTCATTTTTACGAAACAAATGCATATTACTATTACTAAACCTTAATTTGTAACTGCTTATTTCAAATCTCCAAGAACAAGCTGAAAAATTATGAACTGCAATGTTTGCATCACCTGCTACCTTGAGTTTTTTTTCTCATGGCTGATATTGTAAAACAAAACTAAACAAACTTGGTAGACAGCTAGATTTCAGACTCTAACAATCAGACTCAAAACTGAATCATTAGGGTGGGTTCAGGTAAACCAGACCACTTTTTGACATTGAAATCACTATTAAAATGTGGCCCAATGCAGCTAAATCACATGTATCACTCACCTGTTCCAGGCTGTCATCTTCTGCCAGATTCCTAGAGTCCCCATTACTGTTAATAGGAATCTCCATAGTGGCTGCTTTACTCATCATACTCTCCGCCATACTGGAATGTTGCTGAAAGACAGAGTGAGATAAGGAAAAAAAATAAAATTAAACAAGAGAGAGCTCTTCATTACATTACAAAATGTAGTCTGTGACATTTGAGAATAATATATTCATGAATTCACAGCTGCTAATTAACAATGTAGACCAGAACTCACTTCAGACAACAAGCACTAGAGAATAAATTATTATTACAATCTAACTCACAAGGTCAAAGTGAATGGTAACCAAGGCTGGCTGTCATTCTACATGACACATCCTTTTGTAAAAAAACATTAGGCTGAATAAATGATGACAATGTATGTAAAATACCCCTTTAACTATAAAATATACAAGGCCTCCTATACTCCACATACACTTGGTGGAAACATGGAAGAGAGTAAATACACAGGAATGTTCTGTTCAAAAGCACTGACAGAGCCCAACCCAGTCATTACCACAAAAGGAACTGCCATGGAGTTCAAGGACTAGATTTTTCACTTCAAACCAATTAACCCGGTTAGAAACCCCTGTGAGTTTCTATACCTCTGTGATATTTCCATTGATACTTGCTTTGGCTACTCCTTCAGAGCTCAATCATCTCACTCCTGCGGCAGGGGCTTCACTGCAATGAGTGAGCAACTTCTCAAGCAGGCTTTCATTGTTAGCTCTCATAAAGCTCCCAAGCTCAGCCTCCTCAATGGGCAGAGGAAAATATAGGAATGCAGGGAGCTATGTAACAATCATGTGACTCATGCAAGTTTGTCTAAGCTTCAGCTTTAGACAGGCACTCAGAGAGTGAGCCTCGGTGCTCAGAGGGCCGATCTGGACGGAGACATCATAGTCTGCCTTCAAATAAAAGCCATTTAATTCCCCTGAGTGCTGGAGCATGACATTTAGGTAGGGAAAAAAGCTAATGGTTCAAGTCTTATCTGTAAACAACAGGAATGGAAAAGTTGCATTAATACATTTGCACTCAGTGAGCAGTTGAGATGGCGGTGAGCCAGTGTAAGTGCTCCTTTACTATAATGAAGGAAAGGGGGGATAGGACTGTCATGGGATGTGGGATGTTGTGACCTTATTGAATACATTTAAATAAGCACTGTTTACTTAGCGTAATGAAATTGTGGCAATGTCATTACGAGAGAAAACGATTCAATTTGTGGCTTGCAGTATGACCCTTGCTTTACCAGCTACCCGTTGATGTGAATTACTCTTACTATGAATTCTCTCTTACACATTTGAATGATCCAGTGAAGAAATGCTATTATTTAAAAGGACATCTGGGATCAATTTGGTTGACATGTCAATAACCTATTGTCAAACATGCAAACTCTCAATTACAGCTCATCTGATGGACCATGCATGCATGTGTGGATGCTATGGACAGATATTTTACAGACCTTTAGTGTAATTAATTATGTTCCTCTACCTTGCTACATGGACAGTGTGAACTTATGGAGAACTTTGCAATGGCTTCAAGGATCTACAAAATAATCTGAAAGAAAGACATATGCCTGTAATTTGACAGCCATGATAATACTACAACATACATCAATGACTTTGGCCTTTTTTTCCTGTGATTTTCCACTGGATTTGCGGATGCAGCATGCCATCTAACCAAGGCTGCATCTATGACAACAAGTACAGTACAGACTCAAGCTAGTAGGCTGAGGTGATGTTGCCTCATTAAGCACCTTCCTAAAAATACATCTCAAGGGACCAGCATGGTAACAAGGGGCTCGTTAATTAAAACAAAACCAAACAAGATGTAGCCTATTCCAAGTCTACACTAGTGGTGAGGATTTTAATCCATCCCAGTGAATTTAATTATTTTGAATTTATTTACTAAAACTATTCGTTCTGTTGTCAGTTCTGCATTATGTCAGTAGGTGTCTACAAGTGTGTTATGAAGTCATTAAACCATTCACTTGACTCAACCATGTCAGTCAACAAAAACTATTTTTATCCTTAAAATGGTCATCCTTACAAATCTACTAATAGACTCAAGAGTGTCATAGTCATTTTCCTCGTAAACAATAAAACAATTCTATCTCTATTTTGTCAACTGTTGGCATCAATGACATTTATCACTAAGGCTATTGTTGTTGTTGGGGGGAAAAGACATTAGCCTAGACAGCGACTCATTCAATGAATGATTCTTCAATACGTCCAAACAAATAAATGTTCCTTTACAGCCAGCTCTCAAATGTTATTGGCTCGTGCTATGCAAACAAAATCATTGTTAGTACATGGACACGACATCTAAACTAGTGGTGAACGAATCTTTAATCTGCCTGCTGTCTAAAGTATATTGGGCAACAACATGGGCGAACAGGTGGCACATGTGAACGTTGACAGTGGGTTCGTGACATTTTACCTACGACACCATTCACCTCGAGAAACAAACAATACCTTCAATCCATATTTTCTATAAAAGCACGAGAGTTCTACTACGAATATTTATATCATCGACCTTATGGCTCGTTCAACCGTGCAACATTTTATTTCTCAAAACGCATCATTGTCATAATGTGTAAGGTACAGTCAGCTGACTCAAGCATCCACTGTCAAAGTGACGGTCCTTGTCGCCCAAGGGCCTTTCATTAAAATAAACCGCATTTCATGCATCAAGACCATGATCAAGACAGATAAACACACTTGAACCGTGGGGTCGCTAAATACAGCCACATATTCATTTTTGCCGTCATATTTCACAACAATGCATGCATTACATGAAGGCTATTTCGATATATGTTTACTGCTTAGCGATAATGACTGCATAAATAATAAAGATCAATACATAAATGTTATCTTACCCGTGTTTCCTATTCCAGGATTAACGTTAGCTATTTGACACGCGTGCTGAATATTTTATCCCAGTTCATGCACAAT
This sequence comes from Tiaroga cobitis, assembly GCA_030578255.1. NCBI lineage: Eukaryota > Metazoa > Chordata > Actinopteri > Cypriniformes > Leuciscidae > Tiaroga > Tiaroga cobitis. The sequence continues at coordinate 22,704,504 of CM060600.1, forward strand.
TAAATACTGACACTTCCCTAAAGAGTGAGGAAATGATAAAAGCATGCATTCATTGAGGCTGAATGTATGTTAATTCATAAGCAAGCGGGTTTTCCCATGTTCAACCAATTCCACTATGTCCAGCGGCTTGTTTGTATTATTGGGCGAATCAGCCTCCAGTAGCCCGAAATGCCTTGCGGATCTGACGACAGGCGCCGAGCTTCCTTTAGCCGACGTGGAATCATAGAATAAGCAGCAGGCGCGAGGAAGAAGCCATGAAGAGAAGGGAAGAGAGGCGGCGATGAATAAAAACTAAACGTACAGAGAAGAAGAAGATGATGATAAATGTTATTACTATTATTGTTATTATTATATTAAAAACAGAAAAGAAAAAAATATGTTGAGAACTGTTTCTTAAATCTTTTCAGTTTTATCCTAGCTTCTGAAAGACTAATAACCTACAAAACAATACATTTCTTCAGTCTGTTTTGATGTGTTACCTTGATGGGAATTCTTTAAATATTTAGCCTACTTAGAACTATCTGTTTAATGGTTATTGATAACAATAATAATAGTAAGACCACATAAATAACATAAGAAATGCTATTTAAAAAAGAAATCCTCTGTTGGTCAGAGGGTGGCAGTATAAGCAAAGAACAGGAGAAATTTCTCAAAAAAGAGCCAATCGTTATTGCGTCACTGCAGCTGCCGTTCGAGCTATGCGTTAGAGACATTTCTAATATAAAAAAAAATAATTTTCTGTAAAGCTGCTTTAAAACTACATGTATTGTGAAAAAACATCATAGGCTACGAAATAAATAAAATAAAACAAAATAAAGGTAACCTGAATGTAAATGATTATCAATGGCATGCTGAAAGGACTTCACACATAAAATTCACACAATTATTTTCTCTAGCAATATAGCGTACTATAGGAATATTATTTTGTTTTTCTATTCTGGCTCTCAACCATCTTCACCAATAAAAGCATTGAAATAATGCAGGACTGTAAAGTCGCTTGCCTTGGGACCGCAAAATTTAGCTACCATGATGCAAGGCTTAAAGTTCTATTATTTTAAATAGGGATACATCGATCCGATACTCAGTATCGGTATCGGCTCCGATACGGCCATTTTTGCCGGATCGGGTATCGGTCAGACGAGGCCGATCCAAATCCGATATTGTGCGTATAGCCTATATTCTGTGTTATTGTTAAGCCCCACAAAAGGCACAAAAACATTATAAAGCACTATAAAGTTTTCGTGCACTCTCTTATAAGTGTTCTGAAGCCATTATATAGTATAATGTGAGATAGAAATTAATATTTAACTTAAGTCATTAAATTCAAGATCACGTAAACTTTTTCCCTCCGCTGCTGCTGTCAGTCATTCTCCATTCAGCATTTAAACAGCGCGTCGTGTTCGGCTACGACAGCCAACACGATGAAACTCTCCAATATGATTCAATGTTACTATTATTATACTTGATCTGTAGATAAAGGTTTCACATGAAACAACTTTATATTGCTGGACTTTATTGCTGTAACTAAATCATGTTACTTTCTACCGGGCGTCTGTTAGATCGCAACACTAGAGTAGAGTCAGAGCACTATAATTGTTCTTCAAGCGCACAGTAACTAAAATTTTAAACTGTTAAAAGAAAAGGCTCAATAAACTATTGCATAGATAGATACTGTGTATAATACACGACTACGCATCGATACGTCTTTCCTTTGTGCTTTGAACTTTTCAATGCGGACTCGACGCGCTGTGACTCCGTGTTGCTTCAAGCACATCATTCTGCGCTCGGGATGCGCATAAGCGCTGTGTGCCGCACTGTATTGGAGTCTTTCATATCATACTACTTTTGCGCAATGAAATATTATTATTAATAGCCTTTCTTGTTCTGTCCTATGTTGCTGCCTCATTAAACAGATGTGCTATACATTTTATAGTAGCCTATATAGGCTATATATAACAATTTATCTTTTTGATTTTTGTTATCTTGTTTTTCATGAATGTATTTTACAACAATACAAAGAGCAATGTGTAACGTTTAACCAGATTTAGTGTTACACTTATCGTCTCTTATTTGTTCCCCTAAATTTTTTTCACTAAATGTTCAGATTTTATACAATAATTGTGCACTCGTGAATTTTCTAGACAAAATTTTACTGCTGAATTATCCACTAGTTTATAATAGCATTTTTGTCACAGATTATGATCATATATTTTTTGGATTTGTAGTTTTTCTTTAAAATGAAGTTGTCTGTATTAAGTTGATAGTGTTTAACACACAAAAGAGTGATTATCAGTTCAATACACAGAGTATTATAGAAATTCTACTTGATTTAAAAAAAAAACTGCACTGGTATCGGACTGGTATCGGTATCGGCCGATACTCAGAATTTATGGTATCGGATCGGATCGGTTTTGAAAAAGCGGTATCGCTGCATCCCTAATTTTAAAGTGGTTGAACCATGTAGCTGTTTTCTCAAGATGGTCCTCACTGCAGAACACGAAATCCAGGGGGAGGAGTTGGATCCAGATCTCCACCCCCTAAACCCTAACCCCACCCCTAATCCTACCCATCTCCACCCCTTAGAACTGGATCCAACTCCGCCCCCTGGATCTTGTGTACTGCAATGAGGTGCTACTGGTTTTCTCTGCCAGGCTCCTTTGTCCCATTCTGACTTGTGCTCCTACTTTCTTTAACACTGGTAGGTCTACTTGAAGATTTACTGATGGTTCCAGCAACTTGCAATTACAGAACTCATTAGAAATCATACCATGTGTTTAAACAGTATGGTTATTATTTTAAAATTTGTGCAAACATATTCCACACACTGAGAGATTTGATTGTTCCACTCACCCTATTTCTTTTTCATTCCACCCATCATCTAGACATACTTACTCTCACAGCTTCTCACTCAAAGTGCCATGAGAATGTCTGTAACAGACTCGAGAGGAGAGTTTGTCTCCAGCGTTGTGGTGGGTCCTGGTGCTTCAGTATCTCAGCAGGGGGGCTCTGCATTTCATATTAACCTCTCTGATAGAATCAAGCAAACAACCATCCAAAACATAAAGGGATATTTTTATGGTTATTGATGCAATATGCAATTGCTGGCCATCTCAACCATGTGTAAATGCATTCCTGCTATAGTTTTGTAAAGCAGCTACCTTAATTTGGCAGGTGAAGGCTGTTAACAGGACAACCTGCCATTCTTTAGAGGTGTTTCAGAAGTTTCCCTCAGCTGCCAAAGCTGAGCTTTTACTGTTTTTGTTGGTTTATATTTCACCGCACTGTAACAGCACGGTAATGTGGAGCTTGCACGTATGACTTTTTGTTTAATGAGTGATTTGCACGTACGGTGATGTTGTAAACCTTCCCCACACACAAACTGTGAATATCCAGTCATTACACATAAAACAAGCTCTACAAAGAAAAGTGTTTCAAACCTCAGTGTAGGCAACACATATATACACAATTTAAAGGAAATCCAATTAATGTATTTGCCTGCTGCAGACTATTTGGTGACCTGAACTTAATGGTCAAACCCAGACAGCAACAGAGATCCGGCCCACATATGGTGTGCCAGATGTGGCCCGGATTCGGACTGACATGTTGCTGTCTGTTAATAGATTTTTTTTTTTTTCTTGATCTTTTACAGACAAAGACTTAAATAATAAACATGTTTTAAATGTTTGAATTAAAATTAAATTGTATATATATTTTTAAGAACTTGTCACATGCGTTTTAAAATATACACCTTTTTAGTATTTTGAACCCCCTTATTTTTCAATGACTCCTTTATGAACCACTTGGTGGTGCTGTAACCTACATAGATGATAACCTATATGATTACATGAGAATGTATGTTTTGAAAACCAGCCACCAACTCTCTGTAACCTTGTTCACCTTAAATGGCTGCATTTGTCTTGAGATGTGTGACATGTTTGTGTGTGACTTGACTTTTGGTAGTTTACAGTCGGATGCTCATCATAACAGGTGACATCCAGCTGCCACACATCAGCACAGCACAATTTGTACTTCTCACCCTGACAAATTTTTCATGTCCCTCATCATAAAACCTCTAATAAGGTCACTAATGAGATCCTGATCAAGCTATTTCTAAAACACAGAGCTGTTCATCCTCTGAATACAATCTGGTTTTGACTAACTCTCTCAACAATGAACTCCGAAAAACAGTCAAGGTCACGGAAGAGACTGGGCAGAAACACATGCATGAAAAGATTTATTGTTGAAATCAGCTGATTATATTTCGCAAACTGTCAAGGATTATTTTAACCTTTTTTTAATCTTCATGTTTCAAATAATTCATGTCTTTGTTTATCTGCGAATGAACAGTTTATTATTTGTGCATGTGATTGGAAAACACATGCATAAAGCTTTAATCAGTTTGACACAGCAGGCACTGCATTTTATTTAAATTAACTTGTGATTGCAATGAAGATAGACACTTAAATTGATCAAAAGTGACAGAAGACAATTTAAGACAATAAGACAATTTAAGACATCCTCAAAGAATCCTGAAAAAAATTATAATAAAAAAACATTGTTTTCAACATTGACAATAATAAGAAACATTTTTAATAACTGAGTACCAATAATAATTGATGATAACTGAGCACCCAATCAGCATATTAGAATGATTTTTGAAGGATGTGACACTGAAGACTGGAGTAATGATGCTGAAAATTCAGCTTTGCATCACAGGAATAAATTACATTTAATATATATTAAAGGGGTCATGACATGGTTTTTTGTTTTGTTTTATTATGTTCCCTTATGTGGAATTATAGTATTACTATAGTTTTTTGTACAAAAAAATAATAAAAAATGTAGTGATTTATGACCTTTTCCCACCCTGTTTCTCCCCCTCTGATTCAAACAGTCTGTTTTGGAGGTGTTTCCCCTTTAAGAGTTCAGTGTTAACGCCCATTGTTATGATTGGCTAACGTCAGTGCTGCTTATGCATGAATTATTAATGTTAAAGTCCCTGTAAAGGCAATTCTTCAAAATAATTCTAAACACATTATAAATGTTACAAATGTATTGCTAAAACATATTACAAAGACTGTGAACTGTGAAGTACTGAAATGCGGAGTTAGACCGTTAAACAGTTTTTCACCATTGCTATTTTACGGATTTTTTGGGCGGGGCTAAAACAGGGCTCGATGACGCACTGGAGCCCATGAGCTCGTGGACACGCCCCTACTTGATGACACACCGAGGCCACTGAGGCTGATCTCTCCCGACCCCATTCGCATTCGCCGCTCAAACTCGAGTTACTGTCAGCAGAGCCGGATTAAATAAATGGACTACACTAGGCAGGCTGCATTTTTTGGGCCCCCCTCCACCTTATTTATGAATTGAAATCTGAAACTTACCAAAGTTACTAATAAAAGTTCAGTGTTTCCGCTACATTCATTCTGCCGTGGCGGGCCGCCACACCTTAAATCATCCCGCCACGGCTGCAGCTTCTCAGTGAGCTCTGATATTGTGCATAGGCTACTATTGTGTTATTGTAAAGCTAAAGGCATAAAAAAAAACATTGTTAAGCACCATAAAGTTTTCGCACTATATTCCAACACTTCTAAAGTCATTCAATAGCATAATGTGCATTCAAACACCGCTTCGCGTTCGGTTACGACAGTAACACGACGACACTCTCTTCAAGATCAATGTTCCCATTATTATTCTTTATTTGTAGATAAAGGTCTATGGTTTGCACTTTGCATAAAATGACTTTATCTTGCTGGAGTTTATAGCGCTCTCTAATGGCGCTTTTCCATTACCAGTACCAGCTCGACTCGACTCGGCTCGCCTCAGCTCGGCTCGACTCGACTCAGCTCGCTTTTCACTCCGTTTTCCATTGCAGACAGTACCGCCACAAATAGTACCCGGTCGTCATAGCGACGCCTTTCGTTCCTCGTTGCCCTATCAAGCTCTCGCTGGATGCTCTCTTCGGCAACCAAACAAAGGAAAGTCTGCACCTCCTCGTTTGACCACGGCGTATTCTTCCGAGTTGCCATAATAATAGTAGTAAGTTTAGTAACTATCTCTGGCCAAACTATTTAAAAATGGCGGGGTTATTCTGGATACTCCATCTGGCGCGTGTAATGATGACGCAGTGAATGGTGACGATTCACTCCAATCAGCATTGTTTTCACGTGACATTTTAGCATCACCTTAGCTCGCTCAGAACCTCGCCGGAGGTGATACAAAAAAAAGTACCCGAAAGCAAGTACAGGTACAACTTTTACACAGTGGAAAACCAAACAAAGGCGAGCCAAGCCAAGCCGAGCCGAGTCGAGTCGAGTCGAGCTGGTACTGTGTAGTGGAAAAGCGCCATTAATCATATTCCTTTCTCCCGGGTGTCTGCTAGATTACAGCAGTGGAGTTGAGAGCACTATGAATTGTTCTTCATGCACACTGTAACTGAAATTTAAAACTGTTAAAAGAAAAGGCTCGATAAACTGTTGCATAGATATAATACATTAAGCATAGATGGATATAATCTCTTCGCTTTGTGCTTTGAACTTTTCAATGCGAAGTGCTGCGCGCTGTGACTTCGCGTTGCTTCAAGTGCATCATTCTGCGCACGGGATGCGCATAATCGCTTTGCCACTCTCATTGGAGGGGCACGAATAATGCCCAAAGCCCGTGTTGAAGTTGACCCTGGTCTTGACTCTGAAGCCCAGATTTCGAAAAAGAAAGAGTCCAAAAATTTGCTGTGGACTCAAAGCTCCATGCTCTCAGACCTCCCTGTCTAGCCCAGGGAAGGTGGCCCGTCCTGGGCCAGATTCAGATAATACTTAGGGGATGTTTGAACACCTGTGACAAGGGGGCGTGGCCAATTGGGATATCACTCATGGCCACGCCCCCTGGGGGAATGGGCCTGCCACCACGGCTGGAAAAAATCCTAGAGGAAACACTGAAGTTAATTCCCATTTTACATAGCCTAGTCTTTAGTTACAAATTGGTTGTTTGTATGCCAAAATAAGTCATGTGTTGTATATTAAACAGTCTATCAGACTATTTTTTGATATTCATTATTTATACGTCATTACACGGCTCTATTAAATGCTATTAAATTATCCTCATCTTATCCATTGGTAGTGTCATTGTTAAGGCAGTAGTACCAGTAAATAACCAATAGGTAAACTATGTAAACAGAGCAAATAAGTTTATCTTATTTGCTCTGTTTACATTTAATCAACATATTCAATTAAGATTTTCTGCAAAATGCAATAATTTACAACATTTATAAATGTTGTACTTAAGAACAAGACAAACATGACCCCTTCACATTCATCAAAACCATTTAGAAACTGTCTAACAATAAATAATAATAAATATAATGGAGGATTTAAACTATGGAAAACTAAAGGTATTCAGACTATTAAAGACTTGTATATGGATGGAATACTTCTTACATTTCAAGAATTGTGTGATAAACACCAGATTCCCTCAAAACATTTTTTTTTAAATATTCACACCTTAAAAGTTTTATGTCTTCCAGGTCTACAGATTATGTACATTCCCAAACTGTCATTAATAGAGGAAATAATTGGAAAAAGAGGTGAAAAGGGCCAATTGTCAAAATATTATAATTTAATAATGTTTAACTCTAAAGAGTCTGCTGTAGACAAATTAAACGCATGGAGGAAAGACATTCAAGAAGAAATAGAGGAATTTGAATGGACTGAAGCATGTTTAAAGGCGCAAAAACAAATCATAAACACGCAGCTTAAATTATTACAGTATAAATGGTTGACAAGGGTTTATATAGCACCTGAAAAACTCAATCATATGTCTAGCAATATTCCTGATATGTACAAAATGCCCCCGAACCCCCCTAGACAATGGAGCTTATAGTTTTTTTTTTAGGGGGGTACATCAGGGTGGAGTAGCTATAGTTTAATTGTATTAATAAATGACAATTTTGCACTTATTTTATCTGTTAGCTCTCACTCGTTCCTACTCACTTATTACATGGCACACTTATTTATTTATTTTTCTTTTTTTTGGGGGGGCGCAAAAAATGTTGCTACATACCCCTCTGACACTGGGTAGTTGCGCCCCTGTACCTATAAAGAGAAAAGAGTTTGCTTAGGTCTGACACCAGTATTCAGAAATAGTACTACAGAGACTGAATAAAGTAGGCCTAATCAAATGCAAAATAACACTGGTAGTGTTTTAGTCCTGAGAACTAAATTAAATACATAGGATGTTAATCCTGATTCCTTAAAATGAAAGCTATGTTTTGTTGTTTTGACAACCAAATTAATGACAGACCACGGCTGCTGTCACTGTAAGAGCTCGTGCACAGATCCTGTAGCCACTAACATTATACTGTCACCTGCGATGTATGCTTATTGAAGACATAACCGACTGTTTAGAGGATACTCACCAAGACCGAAATTGACATAATTTTCGCATGTTTTTTACTGTTAAAGCGATATAATCCACGAAAAATAACTGTTGTTAGCCGGAGCTTGTGAGGCGGCTTGTATGTGTGCAGAAAAAAACATCTCTCAGACAGCGCGCAAAAACATCTCTCAGACAGCGCGCAAGTTGCCTATCGAATAGTTCAAGATTGCGTGAATGTTTAAACTGGTAAGACTTAAGACGTGCAAATGGTAACCTGTAGTTCCTCATGATGCAATGCTGGCCCATGCAAATGACAATTCCGTCTATCCCGACTCCGAAACGCGAGTGTATTATCGCCGCCTGAACGAGATAGGACATTTGTACATTTTTTTATTTTTGTCCCTCTGTCTGGGCCCCATCCCGCCAATCGGGCCCTAGGCACGTGCCTAGTTTGCCTTTGCGTTAATCCGGCTCTGACTGTCAGTACTATTAGTTACTACAGCCTATACTGTTTGGTAGCTAGCTATGCCTTCAACACGGAAATGCATATAGGCTATGTCACAGACTGATTGTGACCCAAGACTTTTATTTTGAAGGGATTGATTATGGGTATGTGCACACAACAAACTGTTTCCACCATTACACATACACACAAACTAAATGCCGGTAAAATACACAATTCTTTTTGTGGTTGTATGTTTGTAGCCATTTTGGGGTTTATTTCATTTCATTCAGTTACCAAGTTAACTTCATGCATTTCAAACAGCTATACATACCTTCTGGTACACCCTCACTTGCCAAACCAGTACACAAGGAAAGTAGCCATATTTAAGCTAGTATGTGCTCATGGAAGACTACTCCATCTGATTCTGACCTCATGGGGGAGGGAGGTAACACAGTATGTAAGTTTTCTTCTTATATGTATTGTCTTTATTGTTTTGAGACCTTTAAATTGTACTAGATATAAATGATGTACAATTTAGAGTTGAAATGTCATGATAGTTTGTTTGTTTATGTCTTGTCACCTCTTTGTAATTTATAGGTTTCTCCCTAAAGTGGCATTTTCCAAAAATAGGAGGAGCTTAGGCCTATAAAACAGGCAGCAATTTTAGGGGAGAGGGTTGGTGTGGAGAGGTTGAATCTCGTTTGTATTTGTGGGCCTGTACATTGGCATAGCCAACTTACATCCGTGTATTGTAAACAATTTTGATTTATTTTATTTAGTATTATAATTTTTGATAATCTGTTTTTCTATTATTTCCCTATTCCTATTGGATATTGATATTTTTGCACCTTTTGGAATTAAAACCACTCTGGACTGTGTTTTTCTGCCCTTGTCACGTCATTTATACCTCTGGCCGTTGGTACATCCTAACAAGTGGTGTCAGAAGTGGGAATCAGTACCGGTCGAGTGACAAGTGGGGATTTTTTTTTCTTTTTTTTCTCTGACATGCCTCCTAAAACGAGGAGTCAGCCCGAGGAATGCACAGTGCAGGAAGAGGACCTAGGTGCAGTAGGAGGAACCCAAGGAGAGAGTGGGCCACCTGTTGAGGTTTTGACTGCTGGAGGGAATGCTGCAATCACAACTCTTGCACAGATGTTCAAGACGTTCATGCAGTTCCAGCAAGATCGAGACGAGCGTCAGGAAAGGGAGATAGCACGGCGAGAGCAGCACTACAAAGTACTCAGTCATCAGGTCACCCAACAACAGATGGATATGGAGCGTAGCAAAGTTAAAACTCCAACACCAGATGGTTCAGTGCTAAGGGTGTTAGACCAGGAGCCACGTTTGGCCAGGCTTGAGGACACTGATGACATTGAACATTTCTTGACCACTTTTGAAAGACTGGCGGCTGTTTACCAGTGGCCAAGGGGAGACTGGGCAGTTCGGCTCATACCATTACTTACAGGCAAGGCCAGGAGTGCTTTTGTGGCCCTGAACCCTTCCCAAACCCAGGACTATGACCAGCTTAAAGAAGCTATACTGAGGAAGTATGAGATCAGTCCTGAGACATATCGGATGAGGTTCCGTGCTCTGAGCACCCCGACAGATGAGTCACCACGAGAACTCTACACACGGCTTAAGGACTTATTCTGCAAGTGGGTCCAATTCAGCCAAAATAGCAAAGATCACCTTATGGAGGTTATCGTGCTTGAACAATATCTGCGGGTGTTGTACCCAGATGTAAGGACTTGGGTCAGGGAACATAATCCAGCCACTGCTGCCGAAGCTGCTATCCTTGTAGAGACCTACATTGCTGCAAGGAGGGGCCCTGGAAACTTCTGTTATGCAGGCATACTACCATATTCTAAGGGTAAGTCTGAGGGGTCTGGGGTGAGTTCAACCTCTCAAAGCCATGTTAAGATTCTGAAGTCTACCCACCCTAAACCCACATCACCTGTTTCCACATCACAACTCACAGTTCAGCAACAAGTTGTGTGTTTTAATTGTGGAGAGCCAGGACATACTAGGCCAGACTGTCCATTGAAAAAGTCCAACACAACTAGTCTTTGTTATGTTCCAAGGCCAGTGTAGACATTATTTCCCACACATGACACAGAGCCAGTTATCACAGTTTTGTTGAATGGCAAACCACTTTCAGCTTTTGTTGATACAGGATGTGCTCGTACTTTGATACAAGCCAGATATATACCCAGAGATAGCTGGAGTGAGGAGGAAACTGTGACTGTTTGTTGTGTGCATGGTGATAACAGTGAGTTGCCTACAGCTGAAGTCTATATTGAGGTGCACAACCAGCCATACCTGATGAAAGTTGGAGTAGCCCAGAATCTGCCATATCCTGTTCTGTTAGGCACAGATTTTCCGGTTTTGGCCGAATTGGTGCAGGGAACAGCATGGTGTGGTGTAGTAACAAGGGCTCAGGCCAAGCAGAAAGTACAGTCTACCCCACCATCAGAAACGGTTAAAGTTCTGCAGATGATGCCTTTTTGCTCAGAGGAGGTGTTAGGAGAACCCAGACCTACTGAGGAAGCTAGAATGCAGCAGCGTAGAGAATGGGTAGAAAAGTTAATGGAGACCTCAGAAACGGCTAGAATACAGGCAGAGGAACCTGAACTGTGTGAGACAGATATTGTCATTCATAACAATCTAGCACAGCTCCAACAAGAAGATCCCACTTTAGCTGATTGTTTTAAGCATGTTAGCGAGAAGGGAGGGGTTACCACTTTGTCAGATGAGACCTATGTGTTGGAAAACGGACTCCTGTACAGAGAGAGTAAGGAGGAGGGAACACAGCTGGTTGTGCCCAAGACACAGAGGAGGGAGGTGTTAGCAATAGGACACTCAATCCCCTGGGCAGGCCATTTGGGGTTTATGAAGACATTCATGCGGATCTCTAAGAGGTTTTATTGGCCAAGAATGTACAGTGATGTTAAAGAGTATTGCAAAACATGCCCTGAATGTCAACTCTGTGTTGGTCGCACACCTGCTCATGTTCCGCTTATACCATTACCCGTTGTTGACACGCCCTTTAAGAGAATTGGAGTGGATATTGTTGGCCCTTTAGAGAGAAGCCAGACAGGGAATAGGTTCATTTTAGTCATTTGTGACTATGCAACGAGGTACCCTGAGGCGTTCCCACTTAGAGAAGTTACTGCTAAGCAAATATCCACAGCACTCATAAAATTCTTCTCACAAGTAGGCATACCTCGGGAAGTCCTCACAGACCAAGGTCCCAACTTTATGAGCCGCACATTACAACAAGTATATCAGCTGTTAGGGATTAAGAGAGTACGAACTACCCCTTACCACCCACAGACTGATGGTTTAGTTGAAAGGTTTAACCAAACCCTGAAGGCAATGCTCAAGAAATTTGTCTCTGAAACAGGCAAGGACTGGGATAAGTGGCTGCCTTTCCTCTTGTTTGCCTACCGAGAGGTACCACAGGCCTCAACAGGATTTTCACCTTTTGAGCTCCTTTATGCCCACCCTGTTAGAGGACCCTTGGATGTGCTGAAAGAGAGCTGGGAAGACATAGACAGGCCCAGTAAGCAAAACATCCTCAACCACATCCTCAAGATGAGAGAACAATTGCAAAAGACCACTGCTTTTGCTCAAAAGAATCTGCTACAGTCCCAAGCCCAACAGAAAGCATGGTATGACAAGGCAGCACGAACACGCAGCTTTCAACCTGGTGAGGAGGTCCTGTTACTGTTACCCACATCAGAGAATAAGCTGGTGGCAAAGTGGCAGGGCCCCTATGAAGTCAAGCGGAAAGTAGGTCCAGTGACTTATGAAATTGAAATTCCCTCAAGGAACCAACCACTTCAAATCTTCCACATCAACATGCTTAAGAAATGGCATCCGCGGGCACAGTCAGCAGAGCCTGTGCGGGGTGCGACAGACTCGGTGGTTGACAACGCCCTGTTGGTGAAAGCAGTGGAGGAGGAGGAAGAGGTCGAAGAGCAGTATATCCCTGGTCGGCAAGGCAATAGTGAACTGAGCCTAGAACATCTGAGCGAGGAGCAAGGACAGCAACTGTCAGAGTGCTTGCCTGATCAGCTCTTCATGGATACACCCGGTAGGACAGACCTAGTCTCTCACTCCATCGTCCTAAAAGATCCCAAACCCATTTGCCAGCCAGTCTACCGTGTACCAGAACGACTACTGTCAGTAATGAAGCAGGAGCTAAACACCATGCAGGAACTGGGAGTGATAGAGCCATCCACTAGCGAGTGGAGCAGTCCTATTGTTTTGGTTCCCAAAAAGGATGGCTCTCTTCGGTTTTGTCTGGACTTTCGCAAACTGAACAGCGTCAGTAAGTTCGATCCTTACCCCATGCCAAGGGTGGATGAGCTGGTGGAGCGACTGGGAAGAGCTAAATACCTCAGCACCTTAGACCTCTGCAAGGGGTATTGGCAAGTTCCTCTGAAACCGGAATGCAAGGAGCTTACTGCTTTTAAGACTCCCTTTGGGCATTATCAGTTCCAGGTTCTTCCTTTTGGACTTCATGGAGCTCCAGCTACGTTCCAAAGAATGATGAACCATATTCTCTGTGGGACAGAGTCATTTGCTGCAGCTTACCTTGATGATATCATCATCTTCAGCCAGAGTTGGGAGGGACACCTGGGGCATCTTAAGGAGGTGTTAAATCGGATTAAGGCTGCTGGACTGACAATTCGCCCTGACAAATGTGCACTGGCCAAGATGGAAACCCAGTACTTGGGGTTTGTGCTGGGACACGGGGTGGTCAGGCCGCAAGTCGGGAAGGTTGAGGCCATTAAGAATGCAGAAAGACCGAACACAAAGAAACAAGTGCGGTCTTTCTTGGGGCTAATAGGCTGGTACCGACGCTTCATACCGAACTTCTCAGCCCGGGCACTTGCCCTGACTGACTTGACTAAAAAGAGCCAGCCCAACAAGGTGGACTGGACAACGGACTGCGAAAGAGCCTTCCAGGACTTGAAGGACACGTTATGCAAAGCACCAGTGCTCCAGAGTCCTGACTTTGAACAACTTTTTACGGTACAGACTGATGCTTCTGACCAGGGCATTGGTGCTGTACTATTACAAGATGCACAAGGACAACTTAAGCCTGTGGCCTATATCAGTCGGAAGCTCCTTGATCGGGAAACAAGGTACTCAACAGTCGAGAAGGAGTGGCTTGCTGTTAAGTGGGCTTTGGACTCTCTGCGCTATTACTTACTTGGACGTAAGTTCCGGTTAGAGACTGATCATCGGGCTCTGCCCTGGTTAGGACAGATGAGAGACACCAATGCCCGAATCACAAGGTGGTTCCTGGCCATTCAGCCTTTTGATTTTGAAGTGCTTTACAGGACTGGGACTCAAAATTGCACAGCTGACTTCCTCTCAAGGACACCTCAAGAGGTGTCTGGAGAAGGACGGGGAAATGTCACAGACTGATTGTGACCCAAGACTTTTATTTTGAAGGGATTTATTATGGGTATGTGCACACAACAAACTGTTTCCACCATTACACATACACACAAACTAAATGCCGGTAAAATACACAATTCTTTTTGTGGTTGTATGTTTGTAGCCATTTTGGGGTTTATTTCATTTCATTCAGTTACCAAGTTAACTTCATGCATTTCAAACAGCTATACATACCTTCTGGTACACCCTCACTTGCCAAACCAGTACACAAGGAAAGTAGCCATATTTAAGCTAGTATGTGCTCATGGAAGACTACTCCATCTGATTCTGACCTCATGGGGGAGGGAGGTAACACAGTATGTAAGTTTTCTTCTTATATGTATTGTCTTTATTGTTTTGAGACCTTTAAATTGTACTAGATATACATGATGTACAATTTAGAGTTGAAATGTCATGATAGTTTGTTTGTTTATGTCTTGTCACCTCTTTGTAATTTATAGGTTTCTCCCTAAAGTGGCATTTTCCAAAAATAGGAGGAGCTTAGGCCTATAAAACAGGCAGCCATTTTAGGGGAGAGGGTTGGTGTGGAGAGGTTGAATCTCGTTTGTATTTGTGGGCCTGTACATTGGCATAGCCAACTTACATCCGTGTATTGTAAACAATTTTGATTTATTTTATTTAGTATTATAATTTTTGATAATCTGTTTTTCTATTATTTCCCTATTCCTATTGGATATTGATATTTTTGCACCTTTTGGAATTAAAACCACTCTGGACTGTGTTTTTCTGCCCTTGTCACGTCATTTATACCTCTGGCCGTTGGTACATCCTAACAGGCTACTACCTGGATGCGATCATGTACAAAACAGATCGGTGTCTTTATTTAAATTTCCTAAAAACGATCACATCAAGAAGAGGTGGATTAATTTTGTGTAGAGCCAACCAGAGGTGGAAAGTAACGAATTACATTTACTCGCGTTACGTAATTAAGTAGTTTTTTTGTGTACTTCTACTTTTTAAAGTAGTTTTTAAAATCTGTACTTTTACTTTTACTTAAGTACGTTTTGTTTGAAGTATTTTACTTCGCTACATTTGAAATCATATCCGTTACTGAGTAAAAAATAATAATACAAGGGAGAAAAAAAAAAATCACACTCCGGAAACTACTGCATTGGTTGAAGGGCGGGAGAACAAACGCGCAAGAAAGGTGACGCAGACCCAGCTGAAGCTGAAAGCGAAGCGCCCTCGAATTCTTATGAAGCGGATTAGCGCCAGTATGAAAATACTTTGTAGAAAAAAAATGTGGTTGTCCTCGAAGATAAATATCCGATTTGCAAAAAATGTGGACGCAAAGTGGCTGCAAAAGGAGGATATACATAGGACACACCATCCCTCCTGCAGATAAAGGTATGTCCCGATTATAATTTAAGGCCGAATGATTTACGTGATGCAGAGGGAATCCCAGAATCCAGTCATGAAAATGGAATTCACATAACGCAGATGTCACGTAAAACACGCAAAATAATGGATGCATGAATACATGGAAAGTAGAACTGTGCAATAAATCCAATCGCGACATGGTCTTTGAATATTTAAGCACAAAAATACTGCATGTAAATATATCCCTATTTGTTCTGCTGAGCTGCGCCGGTTTTTCTACTATATACTCAAGTAGGCGTGACGTTTCATGGTGTTTTCAGCGTCTCACAAACAATTTGAGGATATGAATACATGAACATTTCCAGAGCTGCTCTGAGAGAACGCCTAATGAGCATTTTCATCATTTTATTTGAGAAAAACAAAACCATTGTCAAATACACTTTGAAACACTTTTCTACATTTTTGGTCTTCACTACAACCCGTCAAAATAAAAGTTTGGTTTTACTAGGAGAAATTATGACAGAAATATATTACTATTCTACTTCTCAAAATAATAATAATAACAACAATAATAATACATTTTATTTAAACATTAAAGGAATATATTTTTTGTCCATGGTTTAATTTAGTAAATCCGTTTTTGCACCGCTTCCCCAAAAGGACACAAGTTTAAATTTAAATTTGATTACCACCGTTTGTGATAATATATTTGGATTAAATCATAAAAAGAAACATTAATTTTCTGAATAAATACATGTCATAGGACAATATTATTCTTAAACATTTTAATGAATTATTAACGTTAAAAATAAGTTGTTAATCTAATTCATTATCAATTATCAAATTTAATTGATTGGACATGTTTTATTGAAATTACAAATTTTTAATTAACAAAACAAACAAATGGTTTCAAGTTTGTTATAATAAAAGCAAAAAAAAATTAATTAATTTAATTTCATTCATTTAACTGTCATTTTAACTGATGATAATAAGAATAAGAATAACCATAATTTAATAATACAGTTTATTTATTTAATAATTGATTAATACTGTAAACCGTGATATTTTCTGAGACGTTATCATACTGTGAAAATCTCCTACCATTACCACCATACACGGGAGAGTCCCCCACCCCCGCTGTTAAAAAAGTAACTCAGTAACTTTTACTCTGAGTAAATTTTAAATAAGCTACTTTTTACTTTTACTTGAGTAGATTTTTTGACCGGTAATTGTACTTGTACTTAAGTAAAATTTCATTGAAGTAGTAGTACTTTTACTTGAGTAGAATATTTTATTACTCTTTCCACCTCTGGAGCCAACCTTGATGAAGAGCTGAGGATCACCGCCAACACCCGTCTCTGTAGTGATCATTTTACACAGGATCGTTTTATAAACTTTCCTCAGAGACAACTGGGATTCACTGATAATCCGCTGTTACTGTTGAACGGGGCCGAAACGACTATCTCCCGCCAGCGTTCATCCTCCCGTCCCGAAAGCAGTATCACCTAATATCGCCTTTGACAGCTTTCCCACGAGTGGGCGTGGTTTCGGCGCAGCCAGCAGACACGCCCCCAGCGTTTGAGAGCAGAGAATAATGCTCATTCTTTCAAGATTTTGATAGCTTATTTTATGTACTTGCCGGCTTTTTTATCATTCAAATTTGGCTGGATGGCTAATAACACATTTTTCTGTGGTGTGACATACTCAGAACACATACTTAATTTTGACTTTACAGGGACTTTAATCATTTTGTATCACATGAAGGCTACACAATGCTCCGCCACGTGAAACTTCAGTCTTCCGATCTTTTACCATCGTGTCAATTCTCAATTGATTTTGATTCATATGCGCGCGCGCGAGAGAGAGAGAGAGAGAGAGAGAGAGAGAGAGAGAGAGAGAGAGAGAGAGAGAGAGAGAGTTTGAAGGCGCGCGCGCGGCCGGGGCTCTCTCTCTCTCTCTCTCTCTCTCTCTCTCTCTCTCTCTCTCTCTCTCTCTCTCTCTCTCTAGTCGTTCTTTCAGTAACATGCGCCCTGTCACACTCATCTACATCACTCACCGAACAAAGAAGGCTTTGGCGGGCTGCATATGCTGCAAATAAACTGCATCCAACTGCTTTCCCTGACGTCTGGATCTATCGGCAGCATTCAAACATGTTGTTTGTCCACAGCCAGGAACAGCACATCTGCGTGGCGTAAACAGACCCCTCGCTGCACGTCAACGCATGCGATGATGTCAAATAAGGCGTAGTTGTCTTGCGCTGGAGGCGGTCACATGCAAACGACTGGTACGTCACTTCGTACCGTAACGTCACTAAGTTCAAAGGATCTAGAACGAGCTGTATTTAGAGCTTGATTAAATAAATGGTTCGTTTATAATGGGGAGGACGTCTTAAGCTATGAAACTTGCAGTAGGTTTTAATGGTACAAAGACCTCTTAAATACCAAAAGATCAAGGCAAATTTGGTTTCTCATGTCATGACCCCTTTAAAATAGAAAACAGTTCATTTGAATTCTAATAATATGTCACTATATTACTGTTTTTACTGTATTTTAAAACAAATAAATGCAGCCTTGGTGAGCAAAAGAGATTTTTTTAAAAACATTCTTAATTATTCCAAACTTCTGGCAGTGTATGTTGAATTGAACCCATGACCTTGGAGTTACTAGCGCCATGCTCTACCAGCTGAGCTACAGCAACAAGAAGACACATCACACCTTGTATATGTACTTGATCTCCCCTCAGTGTGGTTCTTGTTACTTGGGTCCGGACCAAAGCGCAGATGACGGATTCCTGGATGCCGAGTGCTACGGCAGCCTGTGGGATCAACTCTGGAATGCTGCCATTACTTGTGAAGAATCCAGAGTAATGTTTATGAGATTAAGTACCAAGCTGCACTCGCGGCTCAACGGATGACCCCAACATCCCACCTCGATATCTTTCATGAGGAACCAGATGCCATTTCGGTCTGTGTGTGTATGAACACGGGCATACCGGTATGTATGTTCATCTGTGTATTTGCACAAAGAAGCACAACTAGAAGCAGCTGCTGGAGCCCCTTGCTCTCGGCCCACAGCCCTCGCCCCAAATCACCCTCCAGAGAGCACAGAGACATGGTACATCAGAGGCTGTTGACTGATCCAAACCAGCTCCCACGAGACGCAAAGCACCAGTTTGTCTTCGTATTTCAGAGCTGGCTGTTGATAAAACTCCTCTGGCCAAAGTTCAATTAAAAAGTTCTGAGCAAAATATACTGATAACATTATGTAAATGAATTAGGGAATGTAATTAAATAATACATATTAATATCTGTTAGTTCTGGTCTGGCTTTGTTATTATTAACTAGAACTAATACTAAAATTATTAAAACTCATTAATTCCGTAATAAATCTGAAATTCAATAAAATATGAATATTAGATGAAAAACGTATAATAAGATAATTAGAAATGTTGATAATTTGAAATAAAATAAGTCAAAGTACTAAAATGGCTAAAACTAAAGTTTCTATGAGATGCTCAATGCTCAGTTCTATTTTGGCTTCTTTTGGAACTATTTTCACTGCAGGTATAATAAATATAGACTGGTAATATTTTCTAAAATGTACTTTTTAAAATATAGTTTGTTTATTATATGTTAATTGATATAGATATACACATTTTATCATGTTTTTCCGTTAGAAATTTCATTTACAGCATCAAAATAATTTACAGCACCTACTAGGCAATTGCACAATAGCGCCTTCCTACAATTTCCTAAATGATTTCAACTCTCAAGGATGGCTTGAGAAGCTTTCTCTTTCACCCACTTAACAGTACATGGTTGCCAAACTGCTGCCAGAAGGCCAAATACATTGCCAATGCATCTAAACCGCAAAGTTAAACGAGAAACAGGGCTGTTGTATTTTAGAAGCACTGAACTCTCGCTCGTTCCAAACACCATGAGGTAAAAGTCTCTATGTGGCTTTGCCCTCCACAGTTTGAAGTTTTTCTCTGTGAGCATAGCAGGAGAGAGTATTTGCGCATGTGTGTGTGCATCTGTGTTTGTGGGAGATTACTCTGTGACAATGTGTTCACACGCAACTCAGCAGCCAGCTGCAGAAATTCAGCTTGTTTTCTCCTCAGAGCTGTCTCTGCCCAAGGAATCTAAATGTTCCTCTTAAATCACCTAACCATATATCTGTGGACCAAAATCTAGACCCAAAATGACTTAATTTATCTTAGCCTCTATCATTAGAGATCTGTAATTCATTTGCTTCAATACACACTAAATTAAGAAAGAATTCACATGGTGGACGTTATTTGTTTATACTAAGTGGGCGAGAAAGAAGGAAAGAGCAGATTTACAGCTGTGAATACAGGTGTGTCCTGTGAGATCCATCCATAAATTGTCTCAGGAAACTCAAGCGTGAAAAGCAAGAGTAAAAGCAAGATTGGTGTGTTTATGTCAGGATATCTTTTGACACCGCTTTACCATTTCACATTCAATCAAAACCATATAGGGCTGAAACCAAACTGGAGTCAAATCTGTTTGCTTAAGGTATGCGTCTCAGTTGATTCAAAACAAGAAATTTTGATCTCAAATCTCACCCCATTCAGTCAGAATTTTCACCAGGGCTTGTATGTTAATTTTTTTGCTCACCAGCCACTGTGGCTAGTGGTTTTCCAAAGATACTAGACACTCATTTTCACTGGCCACAATTTTGACATCAATTCCATTGGGAAAAACGACCATATATATATATATATATATATATATATATTTTTTTTTTTTTTTTTTTTTTATATTAACCTTATAATTTGGCAGCAGGTACTGTATATTAGGCTGCTGACACTTTAAGACCTGACACACAGATCCATTATCCTGTTACGCATGCATTTTATACTTTTAACTGTTTAATTTTTTTACTGTTTTATTTTTACTTTCACTTAAAATATAACTGACTGGGTTTACGTGAATACTCAGCAAGACCGGCATTTTGACGTTATTTTGTGTGTATTTGACTTTAGGTCAATATGCATTGAAAAGAACTCAATTTAGTACTGAGAGGTGGCTTTATGTGCGTGCACTTTGGGTGTAAGCACAAAATCTGCGGGATGATTTCAATTGAATCAACTCGATTCATCAAGTATAAATAGCTCATGTTCAGCCCTTTAGCCATAATAATCTAGATTTAAGTGTTTGCGTACTAATATTCAAAATCTGCTAATATTTATCATTCCAAAACTGAAAGGCACGCACTCCTTTTGATGTTGTGTTTCCCATAGCATTATTGTCTCCAGCACGGCTTTGTGTAAACCGTGTGTTTCTGCCAGGCGGTCACCTCCTGGAGTTCAGTTCTGTAATGCGCAGAGAGAAAGATGGATGGTCTTCCTCAACAAAGTCATTAAGAGGGTGAGCAAACATTCCCTTAGCCCCTCTTAAAATGACAAGCCTCTCTCTCTAAATAAAACAGCTGCACAAAAACAAATAACTTTTCCGGAACACTCCTCTCCGATGTCATCTGATCCGGAACTGCTTTCTGAAAGATGTAGTCATAAATAAATGCAAAGGGGTGACCTTTGACCCATGATGGGGTCCTATAGATACAGGGGGTCTCAGTGATTTGGGAATTGAAGGGAGGCACCGCTTAAGGTCAGTCTCTTGTGTGAAGTGAACACCTGTAATGTAAGTGAATAGCGATTCGCTTCTTTGGTTATTTGCACCCAAAGCCATTCGACTTAACACAGAGTATATAAATCATCTATTTAGCAAAGGCTACCCATTGCCTAAACTCACCTGCTCTTGCTTTAAAGCTATGGTATACGATGTTAAAAATCTAGTCAAGAAAGCCTGAGACGGTAGGGAAGTTTTAAAAAACTCATCCCGCCCCTCCCCACACACACCCCTCCCCTCTGTGCTACCTGATCCCTGAGCTATGTCACATTTGAGTTCACGTCAATGCAAGACTAGCAACACATGAAATGTTCTGCTAAGGTTTTGAGTAATTGTTATTGCAGCACACAGCGCATCTTGTTCAAATTCCGATCGGCTCGAACAGAAACCCGCTAGGCATACTGAAATATATTCAAGCACTTCAAGAAATATAATTACTTTGACCCGTGATAGGCGATGCTAAACGGCTAACATTGCCAATGCCGACCGGCAGCATGAGCAAGCTGTCAAACTGATAAAAAGCTATTTATGTAACACACGTCACAACATAAAAGTATAAATAAATGTTTACCTGCTCAACAAAAAGTCAGCCGTGTCAGCGTCGGTTTTCAGTCCCAGATCTCCCTGAAGCTTCCTCCAACGGTCAATGGTGGACCGTATATTTATCCTACTTAGAGTCCGGCGTTACATTTTTTTTTTTTTTATCTCTGCTCTTTCCTCTACAGACTTTCTCTTTCGTCCAAATTTTACAGTAGGGGCAAGCAGGCGCCGCTTGCTGCTGTCGTTTATATTTTATCCATTGCTGATCTGACGATACTTAGCTAACTACTAGGGCTGGGTATTGACACAAATTTCACAATTCGATTCGATTTCGGACCGGGACAGGCGGATTAATATGAGCAAAAAATACGGGTTTGATTTTGGATACGTGAAAGACGGGATGAATCCTCCTGTACACTGGAGGAAGATTAAGGCGGACTGTCACCGGACTAATGATCTTGGTGACTGAGAACGGGCCAATAAATTTAGGTGCGAGCTTATTAGAAACGGAGCGGAGAGGAATGTCCTTGGTAGAAAGCCACACTTTAGAACCGACGACGTAAACGGGAGGCCTCCGCCAGTGGCGATCGGCTTTGGCCTTGGTGCGCGCCCCCACTTGGAGTAGAGTCTCACGGGCTCTAGTCCAAGTGCGGTGACACCTCTGGACAAAGGCGTGGGCGGAGGGGACCGCGGCTTCGGATTCCAGACTAGGAAAAATTGGTGGCTGGTAACCTACACTACACTCAAATGGTGATAGGCCCGTGGATGACACTGGCAACGTGTTGTGGGCGTACTCCACCATAGACAGTTGCTGACTCCAGGAGGAAGGATTCTTGGACACTAAACATCGCAACGTTCGCTCCAAATCTTGGTTGGCTCGCTCAGTTTGACCATTGCTCTGGGGATGGAACCCAGAGGACAGACTGACAGTCGCCCCCAGAAATTTACAAAACTCTCGCCAAAATTTGGACACAAATTGGGGTCCTCTGTCAGAAACCACGTCTGTCGAGAGGCCATGAAGCCGAAAGACGTGGTCAACGACAATCAACGCTGTCTCCTTGGCTGAAGGTAATTTGGGCAAGGGAATGAAATGGGCTGCCTTCGAGAACCGGTCCACCACGGTCAAAACTACTGTGTGACTCTGGGAGGGTGGGAGGGCGGTGATAAAATCTAGCGCGATATGGGACCAGGGTCTCGAAGGCACCGGCAGCGGTTGGAGTAACCCATCTGGAGGTTGATTGGAAGTCTTACCCGTGGCACAAACTGAGCAAGCCAATACAAAACTGCGAACGTCACGAGCCATGAGAGGCCACCAGAATCGTTGCTTAACCAAAAACATAGTACGATTGACTCCTGGATGACAAGCCACATTGGAACAGTGTCCCCACTGAATGACGCTGGACCGTAAACCCTCCGGCACAAACAAACGGTTAGGTGGGCAACGAGTCGAAGGCGTTACCCCTTCTAAGGCCTTCTTGACCTTTGATTCGACCTCCCATGTGAGTGTAGAGATGAATAGATTCTCTGGTAAAATGCACTCGGGAGTAGACGGGCGATCGGAACGGTCAAAAATGAGCCCGGACACCTGCGCCACTAAAGTCTGAACAGCACGAGCCGTATCATTGAGATTTTTTTTTGAGTGTTCATTCTCTGAATGCTGTTACTCACGAATGCCTCCAATGAGGTTGAAGAGTCTCCCGCTGCTTCCATGCTTTGTTGGTCAGATCGTTCTGTCATGATAGATTTGACGGAAGCAAGTGCAGATTAAACTCTTTATTAAAGTAATCACAGGTAGGAAGTCCAACACAGAAAACAGGTAAGTGGCGCAGGGACTCCGATGGTCAGATGAAGATGCAGAAACGGTGGTGCAGTAATGAGAGTCCAATGATGAATGATATCCAGATAATCCACAGAAACAAGAACCGGAACAGGAAGGGTAGAGACTCGAACACAACTGGAACACAGACACACCGGGGAAACCACATACATCGATCTGACAAGGAAGATGAGAAGGTGATGAGTATAAATACACATGATCAGATAAGCTGCAGCTGGTGATGGGGTAATAAGGGGATGGCTGATGAACACTGATGAGCGGCCACACCCACCTAATCAGCGCACACACCCAACAACAGACACACGAGACAAGAAGCAGACATAGGATTTACCAACCGTGACAAATACTGTGTTTGACCCCCTTTCGCCTTCAGAACTGCCTTAATTCTACGTGGTATTGATTCAACAAGGTGCTGAAAGCATTCTTTAGGAATGTTGGCCCATATTGATAGGATAGCATCTTGCAGTTGATGGAGATTTGTGGGATGCACATCTAGGGCATGAAGCTCCCGTTCCACCACATCCCAAAGATGCTCTATTGGGTTGAGATCTGGTGACTGTGGGGGCCATTTTAGTACAGTGAACTCATTGTCATGTTCAAGAAACCAATTTGAAATGATTCGAGCTTTGTGACATGGTGCATTATCCTGCTGGAAGTAGCCATCAGAGGATGGGTAAATGGTGGCCATAAAGGGATGGACATGGTCAGAAACAATGCTCAGGTAGGCTGTGGCATTAAAACGATGCCCAATTGGCATTAAGGGGCCTAAAGTGTGCCAAGAAAACATCCCCAACACCATTACACCACCACCACCAGCCTGCACAGTGGTAACAAGGCATGATGGATCCATGTTCTCATTCTGTTTACGCCAAATTCTGACTCTACCATCTGAATGTCTCAACAGAAATCGAGACTCATCAGACCAGGCAACATTTTTACAGTCTTCAACTGTCCAATTTTGGTGAGCTCTTGCAAATTGTAGCCTCTTTTTCCTATTTGTAGTGGAGATGAGTGGTACCCGGTGGGGTCTTCTGCTGTTGTAGCCCATCCGCCTCAAGGTTGTGAGTGTTGTGGCTTCACAAATGCTTTGCTGCATACCTCGGTTGTAACGAGTGATTATTTCAGCCAAAGTTGCTCTTCTATCAGCTTGAATCAGTCTGCCCATTCTCCTCTGACCTCTAGCATCAACAAGGCATTTTTCGCCCACAGGACTGCCGCATACTGGATGTTTTTCCCTTTTCACACCATTCTTTTGTAAACCCTAGAAATGGTTGTGCGTGAAAATCCCAGTAACTGAGCAGATTGTGAAATACTCAGACCAGCCCGTCTGGCACCAACAACCATGCCACGCTCAAAATTGCTTAAATCACCTTTCTTTCCCATTCTGACATTCAGTTTGGAGTTCAGGAGATTGTCTTGACCGGGACCACACCCCTAAATGCATTGAAGCAACTCCCATGTGATTGGTTGATTAAATAATTACATTAATGAGAAATTGAACAGGTGTTCCTAATAATCCTTTAGGTGAGTGTATAGCATTTAGTGGATGAACAAATAGACTAAACAGAATATTTCAGGTAATTATTAAATTGGCATGACTTTCAACAATAGGATTATATTCAGATCTGAAATTAACATAGAGAGACAGAACGCTGTGTTTGAGTCTCCACACACATGTCGAGCACATGCAGAAATAGCTGTAAGGTGTGAGCTGTGACCAGTCCCAAACAATAAACCACCAGAACGTTTTAGCGTTCAGCTTTCATAAACCGTCAAGACACAGTCTATCATTATGCAGCACTGCACATGAGGAAACCATCCTGAGAAAACCCAGCTCAGCTCATATCTTGAGCGAATGTGTCAGCAAAGCTATAATCACAATGGTAAAGCCCTTATAAGGGTACCGAGTGTGTTTGGTTTATGCTTGTCTCCCCTACCCAGCATCCATGTTCTTATTGCATTCCATCACTTTCTCTCCTCTTCTGCCAGCTAGTAATACCGCCTCAAAGAAGGGATATACACAGGATAAGAGGAGAGAGAAACAGACTACTGAGTATCAGTATTAACGAGGGCACATAAAAATAATTATAATAAAAAAGAACCTGTCAGATTAAAACTAAGTAACGTTCAAATAGGAATAGGTCACTCACACACACACACACACACACACACACACACACACACACACGCACACACACACGCACACACACACACACAAAATGTCATCATTTACTCACCCTTATGTTGTTTCCAAACCTGAATTATTTTATTTCTTCTGTGGAACACAAAAGACTATAGAGCTTTCAAGCTCCAAAAAAAAAAAGCAATAACAATAATATTAATTTAAACTTTAACATTTTATTAGAATGAATTTTAGAGAAACATTTTGGTTGAAAATGCACTGTCCTTTTAAATCCTTAAAAGCAAATCACTGTCTAAATTTAATCTGATTTCTGAAATTAAAGCAGCAATCTAATTGATCAATTTATACAGATCTAAGTTGCTGAACAGATCAGAAACCATTATGTCCACTTATTCTGTGAGAAAAAGGCACAGATATATTTTTGTTTTTGTTGCTTTTTGATTAAGGTCTTACGAGAGTATCTCTCGTACTGCGTAATAGCTTACGCTACGGGGAAAACCTCTTTTCCACGAGATATTGAAGCCAAAAATTATCCTTAATTTTTTATTAATGTAAAACGCTTTGCAGCAGCAAGCAGACATAGGCGAAACAGCTTGCGCGCCTATTGGCTGCTCTTGCGGCAAATACAGCAGCCTATCGCGCCCATATCGCCACGTCCTGCCAGAAAGGGCGTGGTCTCGCCCTATAAATAAGCTCGGTAGGCTGGTACAAGCTGATTTTCATCTCTTCAGCGAAGCACACGCATCGCTGGATCCGGAGTGAGAAGCCGCGCCGTCGACGCAAGCCTTTCAGCGGGACGAGCTCCTGGAGTCGCTGGCCTCGCCGCCTTCAACTGCCGTACCTGCTGCGCTTTCCGGCGTTCAAAGTATCCTTTTATTCTTACTCTGCTGAGAGTGTTAGCTCGCTTACGTGACGCGACTTACACCTCTCATCACAAAAGAGCTCCGTCTTTTTAAAGATGCCATCCTGTGGCTCGTGCTGCGCCCCACTCAGCGACGGGGACCGTCATGTCATCTGCGTGTCCTGCCTGGGTGAGGATCACGCGGCTATCGCGCTCGCTGACGGCGGATGCCCTCATTGCAAGCGTCTGCCTATGGTGACTCTGAGGACTCGCCTGGCGTCATTCTCCGAGCCTTCACCACAGCCCGCCGTGACGCCGCGCCGCGCCCAGCGCGCTCCCGAGCTCTCTCCAGCCCGCCAAAGCTCGCCGGTTCGCCCGCCAGCTTCGCTCGAGTCGCTCACTGACGGACAACGGCCGCAGTCTGCCACCGCATCCGTCCACGAGTTCGACAAACCCACTGAGGCGTGTTCTCTTCTGGCGTCTGATAGCGAGGATTGGGCGAGCTCCGTGGATCTCCCCTCCGCTAGCGTTTCCTGCCAAACCACTGGGGAGAGAGCCGGCATTGAGTCTGAGCTGATGCGTCTGCTCTCTCAAGCCGTGGAAAACATCGGGCTCGACTGGGAGGCGCCCGCGCAACCGCCGCGCGACAGACTGGACGGACGTTTTCTCGGGAAAGACGAAGCCCCGTCAAAGTCAAGGCCCGCGCCCTTCCTCCCTGAGTTACACGAGGAAGTGACTAAGTCGTGGAACGCCCCCTTCTCCGCCAGGCTGCGTACCTCTGCCTCTGCTGCATTCTCCACAGTGGATGGTGCGAAGGACGTTCCTCCTGTGGAACCAGCGGTAGCGTCTCATCTCTGCCCGCCCTCCGCTGGACGGCGCGCTCAGACAACGCTCCCATCTAAAGCCTGCCGAGTGACGTCAGCCATGCACGGGCGCGCTTACACCGCCGCCGGGCAAGCAGTTTCAGCGCTGCACACTATGGCTATCCTGCAAATCTTCCAGGCCGACCTTCTCCTTAAACTGGACGAGGAAGGACCCGGAGTGATCTGCGTGGCGGACCTGAGAAGCGCTACAGACCTCGCTCTACGCGCTGCTAAAGCCGCCGCACAGGCCATAGGACGAATATGGCCTCTCTCACCGTGGCTGAGAGACACTTATGGCTGACGCTGTCTGAGATGACGGAAGCCGAGCGCTCTGTGTTCCTCGACGCGCCCATTTCGCCAGCGGGCCTCTTCGGATCTGCCGTCAAGGATTTCGCGGACAGATTTGTGGAGGTGCAGAAAACTTCGCAGGCTATGAAGCACTTCCTTCCGAAGCGCTTGAGCTCCGCTGCAGGCCGCTCAAAACAGTCGTCTGCTCGCAGCTCTCAGCCGCAAACTGCACCGCCCGCCGCCGCCGCTTCACATCGCCGCCACGCCCGAGACCAGAGACCGCGCTCTCGCTCTGCTGGACGCCGCCCCCCTCAGCGCGGGCCCCGGCCGAGGATAGAGATCAAGCCCGAGGCCTCAAAACCTTCCTAGCCACTCTAGGAAAGCGACGGTGTTCAGATCCCGCTGCGGCCGGATTTCCACCAAAACTTCTCGCTCGTTCAGTTCCAAGCATTGTGACTGTCCCAGTGTATTTTGCAGTGAGCCAGCCGGTGTCTCAGCCCGCTTGCCTGCGCACAAAAGCCGTTTTTACGGCTACCCAGATAAATCCAATAAAGAGTGCATTTTCTGGTGTTCCGGCCACGGCCGATGGTGTTATGAGTGTTGTAAGAATGCCCACGCCCCAGTGCCCATTCCCACACCCAGACACGGCCCGCCACGGTGTAGGGCTAGCACAAATAAAATCGATTCAGGTCGATTGTGCAGACAATGTAGTGAACGCGCCCATGTCACAATGCCCGCTTACACTGCACGCTGCGTGTCCCTTGGTTTCTGTAAAAACGAAACCAACACACATTCAGTCGGCTCTAACCGACACATCTACTCGTGTTTTCAGTGTAGATGTGCCCGCAGTCCCGCGCCCACAGTCTCTCACAAACACACCGAATCCTACGGGATCCGCCCCGCTCACTTTCTCTGCACAATCTGCCATAGAGAAGCTGAGCGCGGCCAGGCTGCCCGCTGTGATCAGCGCGCCCCCCGCCTCGAACGCTGTAAACACGGTGTTGTGTTCCCAGTATACCAGGGCTCTCGAGCTGCCGTTTCGCCGCGGCCAGAGCCCGGATTTCATTCTGCCTCTAGCTATTCACGCAGATGCGTGGTCAAAGCTTCTCGGGGTATCAGAATGGGTGCTAAACACTATAAAGAGAGGCTATTCACTACAATTCGCTCGACGCCCTCGCCGTCATACGGCGCGTGTCGAAACTACGGTGAAAAACGAAGTGTCTCATCTACTTCGTGTCGAGATAGCGAAACTACTGAGCAAAGGGGCTATAGAACCTTTATCTCAGGCTCAGAGCGAAGGGGGCCTATACAGCAGATATTTTCTGGTACCGAAAAAAGGTGGGGGTCTCAGACCCATTTTAGATCTGCGACAGCTGAACAGAGCGCTTGTGAAGCGCAAGTTCAGAATGCTTACGACCAGGAAAATCCTCGCGCAGGTGCGCCACGGGGACTGGTTTATGTCAATAGATCTAAAAGACGCCTATTTCCAAATACAAATAGCGTCCCATCACAGGCGATTCTTGAGATTCGCCTTCGAGGGCCAGGCATATCAATACACAGTCCTGCCATTCGGCCTGTCTCTAGCACCTCGTACATTCACGAAGTGCATGGACGCGGCGCGCGCACCCCTGAGACTTCAGGGCATGCGAGTCCTGAACTACTTGGACGATTGGCTGATTCTAGCTCGATCACGATCGGAGCTCATAGAACACAGGGCCGCATTACTCGAGCACCTCGAGAAGCTGGGCCTCACAGTCAATTGGGCGAAAAGCTCACTGTCTCCCAGTCAGAAAATTTCCTTTCTGGGAACAGGGTTAGACTCGCTATCCATGATGGCACGCCTGTCACCGGAGCGCGGACTAAATATTCAGCACGTCGCGAAATCCTTCCGCCATGGCTCGATAGTTACGCTCAAAAGGTGTCAGAAAATGCTGGGTCTGATGGCCTCAGCAGCCTCTGTGCTCCAGTTGGGTCTGCTTCGCATGCGCCCACTGCAGATGTGGCTGAAAGCGCGGGTTCCGCCCAGGGCATGGACAGCGGGTCTGTTTCGCCTCAGGGTCGACCTACAGTGCGTTTCAGCTCTGGAACCTTGGAAAATAACCGACTGGTATCAGTCAGGCGTGAGTCTGGGGACCGCTTCGAGTGTGAAGGTGGTGTCTACGGACGCCTCCACCTCGGGGTGGGGAGCGCTGCTCGAGGGCAGACCGCTAGCTGGCCTGTGGTCAGAACGGGAAAAGCTCCTTCACATAAACTGCTTGGAAATGATAGCAGTCGACAAAGCGCTACGGCACTTTTGTCCCCAGGTAACTGGCCACCACGTCTTGGTCCGGTCGGACAACATGTCAGTGGTGGCATACATAAATCGCCAGGGCGGCGTCAGGTCACGAAACCTTCACAGGCTGACGGAACGCCTCCTGGTCTGGGCTCAGCACAACCTGCTCTCACTAAGAGCAGCGCTCGTGCCTGGTCACCTGAATGTGGGACCAGACAGACTGTCCAGGAACAATGTCCCAGCAGGGGAATGGTCGCTGCACCCGCAGACGGTCCAGCTGCTGTGGAAAACGTTCGGCAAAGCAAAGGTGGACCTATTCGCGTCCCACGAAAACGCTCATTGCCCGAAGTTTTTCTCGAAAAGCAAGGACGCGCTGGCTCATGTTTGGCCCCGCTGTCCCCTATATGCTTTTCCTCCTGTCTCGCTCCTGCCTCAAGTGTTGGAACGAATCAGGAAAAACGGATGCCCAGTGCTGCTCGTAGCTCCGCTCTGGACGAACCAGACGTGGTTCCCTGCCCTGATGCAGTTGACCAGCACTGCCCCATGGCCTGTACCATTGAGGAGAGACCTCCTCTCTCAGGCGGAGGGCTCGATCTGGCATCCTCGCCCGGAGCTGTGGTCCCTGCACGCATGGGCCATCAACGGGTACCCGCTAACCTCCCAGAGGGAGTGTTAAACACGATCGCGCAGGGTAGAGCGCCGTCTACCAGGCGGCTCTATTCCTCGAAATGGTCTGTGTTCTCTGCGTGCGAGCTTTTCACCTGTGGACTGCGGGGTTTCGGAAGTGCTTTCCTTCCTTCAAGAGCTACTGGATAGGGGCAGGACCCCATCCACGCTCAAAGTATACGTGGCGGCCATAGCAACGTTTGCAAAACAGGTGCCTGGCCAGCCGCTGGGGAAGAACGACATAGTCGTGCGTTTCCTTAGGAGAGCTCGGAGGCTAAACCCTCCCAGGCCCCCTTCAGTCCCGACGTGGGACCTTTCCACGGTCCTGGAGGCCATGAAAGGCGCCCCGTTCGAGCCAATCCAGCTGTCAGACATGAAACACCTGTCGTTCAAAACAGTGTTTCTCACGGCTCTCGCTTCAGTGAAGCGCATAGGGGACTTGCAGGCGCTTTCAGTAAGCGCTTCATGTGTGGAGTTTGGGCCTAATGACTCGAAAGTCATTCTCAAACCTAAGCACGGGTATGTGCCAAAATCCCTCAATACACCGTTTAGGGCCCAGGTAATTTCCCTGTCTGCCCTTCCGGTTCTCAATGAGGAGGAAGACGCGAGTCTCCTTTGCCCTGTCAGGGCGTTAAGAGCTTATGTGTCGCGCTCGTCTGGTTTCAGACAGACTGAGCAGCTTTTCGTTTTGTTTGGCGGGCATTCCAAGGGACTTGCCGCCTCAAAGCAGAGCCTATCCAGATGGATAGTGGATGCCATTGCGCTCGCTTACGCTGCAAAGGGCCTGCAGTGCCCCTTGGGTGTCAGAGCGCACTCCACGAGAGGCGTGGCCTCTTCGTGGGCATGGTCTAGCGGGGTTACCCTGCAAGATATCTGTACGGCCGCGGTCTGGGCCTCGCCGTCTACATTTATAAAGTACTATAACCTGGAGGTACCCGCCTTGCAGGCTAAGCTTTTGGCGGTCTAGAATTCAGTGCTATCTGCCCCGCTGTGCGGCCCAGATACTGAGTTTACTTCAGCCCCATGAGTATTGACACATGTATGGCCACCCAGATCAGGCTGAAAGCTTTCACCCTGGCTGCGCGTTTAATTGTCACATGATTAGCCCCTCTGGGTGCTATTTTATTAGGAATGACGCTTCCAGCCTCTCTTCCCCCACTCTATGTGAGTTTATGGTGATTATGCACTATATGGGCCCCTGGGCTTCGGCCCCGGGGACTTTGGTGTTGGATCCCTGTACGCACGGCGTGTTGCATTGTGTTCCCCATAGCGTAAGCTATTACGCAGTACGAGAGATACTCTCGTAAGAGAACGTACTCGGTTACTAACGTAACCTCGGTTCTCTCTAGAGAGGGAATGAGTACTGCGTATCTTGCCGTGCTTGAAATACGCTCTGGTTCGCTTCGGCGATGAAAACCAGCTTGTACCAGCCTACCGAGCTTATTTATAGGGCGAGACCCCACCCTTTCTGGCGGGACGTGACGATATGGGCGCGAATTGCCCCCATTGGTCATTACGTCACGCAGAGTCTCTTGATAGGCTGCTGCATTTGCCGCAAGAGCAGCCAATAGGCGCGCGAGCTGTTTCGCCTATGTCTGCTTGCTGCTGCAAAGCGTTTTACATTAATAAAAAATTAAGGATAATTTTTGGCTTCAATATCTCGTGGAAAAGAGGTTTTCCCCGTAGTGTAAGCTATTACGCAGTACTCGTTCCCTCTCTAGAGAGAACCGAGGTTACGTTAGTAACCGAGTACGTTTGTTTTTGGAATCTCAGCCATCAATGGTTATTCACAGGTGTCTAGGATTACTTGGGATATTATTTTGTTATATTTTTTTGTAAACCCACTTTACATTCTTTGGGGGGGAAAAAGCAGTTTCATAGATGTCATAGATGTGGCCTGGCAGTGCTGGGTATATACTTAATCTTAAAATATAAAAATTTTGGTCGGTTACAGATTCCAAATGACATGACAAAAATGTTAGTTAGTATAGCGTAATCCATTATATTATACATTTAAGATAATATAATCTGACTACTTTTAGATTTGAATAGTATCTTGACTCCATATTGATGTAAAAATACAAAGAGAAAGAAAATATTTTCCATTCTCTTTTACAATATCATGTAATCAATAAAAAAGTAACTTTAGTCTGATTACAGGTATTTTAAAATGTAATATAATCTAATTACTAAATAAGTACTTGATTTTTGGAATCTGATTACATGTAATCAGTTACTAATCAGCACAGTGCCTGGCAGGTTGCATAATGGTGATCACTTTTTAGTATAATTTGTTCTTGTTCTTTTTTATATGTGATAAAAAATATCAACTATGCAAACATCAGAGAAGTTAAATCTCAACCATCTACACTACTCATACAATAAAACAGCTGCTATTTTAAAAACATCCTATATCAATCTTTATTTTTGATTTTTAGATTTTGTCACAATGTTTCCAGTGCTCTTCTGAATACATTGTCTATTGTTTTTGTTAATCTGGTTCTCAAAGAGGCGATTTTACTGTAACACATCACAAGTGCTCTGCCAGATATCTTTCACAGCTATAATGAGTGAGAGCATTACTCTACTCTCTACTTTGTACAAACACAACTATGAGTTTAGTTCAAAACAGAGTTATTTTTTGCTGTATACCCTGCCAGACTAGAATCACGTCACTTTTGGGAAATCAGTAACTCTTTCCTGTGTGTCAGCTGAAAAACAAGAGGTTGTTTGGCACGCAGTGGCATGAGAAAATGAAATCAAAGCATGCAACATGTCAATGATTCACACTACATCTCTGATGTCTTGTGACCAATACAGATGGACTTTATTTCCCTGGAGCTGAATCATGCTTTTTGCGTAGATGACTATTAGCGGATAAAACTGCCAAGGTACGTGACTTGCACTCGGATGAAATTACACAGTTCAAAATATTCTTGGTGAAGCCTTTTAGATTGCGTGACTTTAAAAGTGTGCACCCTTTTTTTTTGTCTTTACCTTTCCCAGCAACCTTTACATCCATTTCAGGCTTTTTTTAAAGAATGATCCACCGCTCAGTCCTAAGCCCCATCACCCCACCCTATAAACCTCTTGCAGACTTCAGATGAATGAATGGATTTAGGCAATGTGTTGAACCCCCTATTCAGCCCAACATGGAGGCATTTCTTACTTCTGTCAGTCATATTTGCGAGCTGATCAGGTTGGCGGGGCTCTGGATAAAGTCTCTTGTGACTTCCGCATAATGCCTAGTCTGATCTCTCCAGCAACCTGATCTGCCAGTGATAGTGCGCAGGAGGTTTGTCTGGAACCATAGATAGGTCAAATCCAGCACTCTCCAGGGGGAAATTAATTTCTCAAAAGGTCCAAACAGACAAATAAATATGCTGATGGTTAAATAAATCACCCACTTCTGAAGAGAAGAACCATTGGTGCCATAAGGAGGTAAAGCATCACCTTGTAAAAATGAGAGGTTTGCAGTTCATCCTTTATGCATGTTCAGACAACTTCATCTCTCAACACCGTGTCCCAGGAGTGCCTGTTATAATAGTGAAGCAGAGGTGGACCAGGTCAACGGCTCCTGTGGTAGAATCACACATAAAAAATGCCTTTATAATCATAAATGTACTGTAGATTAGCATTTACTAAGGAAATAAGAAAAGGAAAGGAAACAAAGGAAATACTTGCTTTGACATTAGTATGATAAGCAGTGCCTCTTGTTCTCTGTCAGCTGTACACAAAATGAAAAACATAGTCATGTAAAACTTTAATAAAAAGTAAAAAATTTACTTTTAAGTAAGGAAGAAAATGCCAGTCATGAATGGTGTCTGTTTCAGTCTTAAAATTCATTAAAAAAAGAATAAAGTTTACAAAAAAAAAAAAAAAACACACCAAAGGTAGAAATCAAACAAAGAGTTAATAGAGTGTATGTGGTTTGGGCTGAATTAATTGCAAAAGTTTAAAGCGGTGGTATAATACATCTCTGTTGTCCCCAGAGTGTGTATGTGAAGTTTTAGCTCAAAATACCCCACAGATAATTGTTTACAGCATGTTAAAATTTTCCCTTTTTGAGGGTCAGTAAAAACGTTTTTGTGTCCCTTTAAATGCAAATGAGCTGCTGCTCCTGGCACAGAGGGCGGAGCTTCATGAGCTTGTGTGTGTTAGCAACTCCAATTACCTCACGCAGACCAACAGACAACTGTTCTGCCTTTTATGTTTAAAGGAGTCGGACAATGATGGAGAGACTCAAGAAGAAGTGACAACATGTAGAATGCAACAGGACGCTTCTGAATGGTTAGTTGATGAATTTATGTTGCTGATGTGGAGAACTATCTTCAAGTCTGGGAACTGTTGTAAGATGCCTACAGAGTGACATGCTATTGCATTTGTGTAACGTACTGTATTGCATGTGAAAAGATAAATGTGACAGCTTGAGCAGACTCACAAATGTGCTCTACTACAACAGCTCTTCCTCTTCTCAACATGGACTGTGTGTTCCCGGGGGCGGGGTTTATGTAAATTTCTGGGTTAGTGATGTCACTAACCCGGGAGGAATGTTGTGTAGTCCCCACCAGCCATTTGTTGTAGTCCTTAAAAAGCAATTTCTTTAAAAGCAAATATCTTCCTTTGCTTTGAATTTTGAGCGTTGTAAACAGCAACATTATACACTAACTAAAGTTAGAAAAGTGAAATCATAATCAACCACCCCTTTAATACTTGGCAATGCAATGGTGCCTTGCATGAAATTCAAAAATCAATGATCTAAGTAATGAGTATTTTATGTACACATGTGACAGGATTCCACCCCCACCCCCAGTGATTGAAACTAAAAAATATTTAGTGGCAATTATCTATTCTGAATTATCTTAATCACATATGAAAAACAAGATAATAACATTTAGGTTATTTTGGCAATGTGTTTTTTTACCATGTTACATCTTTTCCCCTTCTCTGTGTATATCGGGCAAAGGGCAGCACATAGAGTCAATGAGGAGATCTTATGATAATGGGTAAGACTGGAAACAAGTAAGAACACATGGGAGCGTTATATGCCGAAGCACAGGCCAGCAGCCTAGCAGAGCACATTGCCTTGATGACCAGATGACACAATGTGAATAAAGATCTTTACTAAAACTACTCTCATCTTCATCTGTTGAAAAGTTATTATTTTCAATGAAGTGAGAAAATGTTGCAGGGGTGGCCTTGCTTTTATTGTGTGCTCCAACACGTCATCCAGGAAAAGTTTTAGTCCAGGCCTGTCATGTCCCAATTCCATTTCACAAAGCTGTTCGAAACTTTGGACATCTGACGTTAAAGCCATGTAAATGCATGAAAATGCAGCAAAAATATTTTCAACGACATTCTCTACAAAACACATTTGCGAATGTTTTCTTTAAAGAGTAATCTACAACGTGTAATCTATAATATTATTAAATACCAGTACATAATTATCTTTGTAACATGTGGCATTGTATGCATTTGTAGCTTATTTTGTGTATCAACAAGTACATTTCTATAGACATAAGTTTAAAGATTTTACAGAAGATTCTGAAGATTCATGTTTATGAAATTAAATTATAGAGCCATGCATCAACCACCAAAACCACCCTGAAGTCTCATTTGCTAAAATAATTTGTCTCTGAAGCACTGATTCGAAGGTTCATAAAAGATTCGTAAAGGTTTCTAAGCTTGTCAAGCAGTGTTTTGACCTCTTGAGCCGATCAACTATTTAGATTTCTTTCTCTATATACAGTACCTCCTTTGCTTCTTTCAATAAAATGTAAAAAAAAAAAAAAAAAAAAAAAAACATACTACTAAGCTTTTGCCATACTTTTATAGTAGCTGTTAAGCTGTTAACCTGTCAGTTACTGTACATAAAACGGTCTAATACAGATAAGTCAACTGAGTCAAATGAGTAGCGGGAAAAGAGAATCAATTCAAAGGATTCACACACCAATAAAAAAACAAACCTCATGTTTCACACAAGCAATATGATCTGATACGGGACAGGTTTTATACAGGTCAGTGGGAGAGAGAGGTGAGCTCTCACATCACGTCTGCCTGCTGCAATATAGCCAGAGGGAAAGGAGGAAAAATAAAGAAAGAAAAGAAAAACTGAACAAGAGGGGGTTGGAGAGCAATAAAAGTGTTCAGGAGGGATCTTTATTTAGGTGTGGAATTGGACTCTAAAGTGAAAGCAGATGGTACTATACTTTCCATTTGAAGTATGTGGCTCTTGTTTGAACTACTCTGGGTCGACTTCAGATCTCTACGACCCAGATTCTGGAGCTCAGACAGATTTTGGGGAGTGCATTCAGGCCTGTGCACGAAAAAGATGAAAATCAGATCCAAGACTAATATTGAATACATTTATCAATAATTTAATCACTAATTTATTTCAATGGTCTTGCTGTGATAAGTGCACTTGGTAATACTGACAAGTGTCTCAATAATATGAAGTCATCATGCACAAAGCAGTGTTTTGATTGGACGATTTGATTGGAAAACCAGTTTAGATCTAACATCCTCTTCCGCAGTTTCATAAAACAGAAACAGTATAATGCATGGACAAAATCTGGGACAGTTAAACCATTTCATTTGATGCACACTTGAGAGTTCTTACAAAAAATTTACTTGTTTGAATTGATCTGCTGTTCCTTTTGGGAGTTTAAATGGGAGCTTTAAAATGCAATGCATTGGAATTCACTCAAAGCTTTGTGTCAGTGTGTATGGGAGCATTAAAGGGTTAGTTCACCCAAAAATGAAAATTAAGTCATTAATTACTCACCCCCATGCTGTACCAACCCCGTAAGACCTTCGTTCATCTTCGGAACACAAATGAAGATATTTTTGATTAAATCTGAGAGGTGCATGACTGCTACATAGGCTCCCTAAGGGAATGACACCGGACGGTCCAGAAAGTCATTAAAGAAAATGTTTAAATATTCCATGTGCCTACAGTGGCTCAATTATAAGTTTATCAAGCGACGAGACTACTTTTTGTGCGGAAAAACAAACAAAAATAACGACTTTATTCGACTATTCCTTTTCTTCCTTGTAGGCCTGAAACGAGACTTCAAGAGATTTCCACGACGCACGCGCGAGAACTGAGATGAGGACGTTCTTCTTCGACTCCTTCTTGTTACCGGCTGCTCACCGCTTAGAAGTATTACCGCCACCTACCGTATAAGATGACGTGTTGGAAGCGCAAAACTTTCTGTTTACAAGCAGAGGAAGACGCGCGCTGTACATACGCTTTTCAATTCGACACTTAATGTGCTGTAGGTCTCGCTATATTATATACAATGGTTAAAAAGTCGAAATCAGTAGACATATTTACGAATTGAAACGCGTATGTACAGCGCGCGTCTTCCTCTGCTTGTAAACAGAAAGTTTTGCGCTTCCAACACGTCATCTTATACGGTAGGTGGCGGTAATACTTCTAAGCGGTGAGCAGCCGGTAACAAGAAGGAGTCGAAGAAGAACGTCCTCATCTCAGTTCTCGCGCGTGCGTCGTGGAAATCTCTTGAAGTCTCGTTTCAGGCCCACAAGGAAGAAAAGGAATAGTCGAATAAAGTCGTTATTTTTGTTTGTTTTTCCGCACAAAAAGTAGTCTCGTCGCTTGATAAACTTATAGTTGAGCCACTGTTGCGACATGGAATATTTAAACATTTTCTTCATTGACTTTCTGGACCGTCAAGTGTCAGTCCCTTAGGCAGCCTATGTAGCAGTGATCCAGCTCTCAGATTTAATCAAAAATATCTTCATTTGTGTTCCGAAGACGAACGAAGGTCTTACAGGGTTGGTACAGCATGGGGGTGAGTAATTAATGACTTAATTTTCATTTTTGGGTGAACTAACCCTTTAAGATAAAATCTCTGGCAGTGTCAAAACAGCTCTGAGGGGGTGTTTAAGGCCCTGATCTGTGACACAGACAAACAGACAGATCATAATTACATTTACCAAGTCTCACTCAGAACTCAGAGGCAAATCTATAATTTCATTAAATTAATCAGATATAGAGGTAAGTGAAGAAAATGTAACTTAGTACTGAACAGTCTATTTCACAGATCATGCTTACCGTGAAGACCAATTACCGGTAGTCCAGTCATTTTAAGCTAAAATGGGGGTCAAATTGCAACAGAAGCAAACTCTACTGATTTTGTATCCTCAATATGTCCTGTAAGGGAAAAAAAGCAAAAACAAGTTTTTTGAAATTGTTTGTTGACATGGGCAAACAGTGCATAATCTAATTACGTATGTGCTAATTTGCATAAATAACAAAACATATCTAAACATTGGATTTTGCCAGGTAAAAATGTCTTGTTGAATCTTGTTGACATCTTACAGTAAAAGATTATAGAGGCAAACAAATGTCACCATAAGGGGCAGAGATTCAGTCATTCATTCAAGGTCCACTCAACTAAGCTGTCACTCAGGAAAGAAAGATTTCCTTTTGTTTCTCCTACATGGATTAATTTGATTGTTTGAGCCAGACACTTTTTATTTTACCTACCTATTGTCTTCTGCATTCTCCTTACCCATGTCTCCTCATCCCCCAGAAATAGTCGCACGGACCCAGTCTCAAACCCCATCTCTGCAATAATAATTAATAAAGGCTGGTTTCTAAAGTACTTCTTCCTGCCTCTATGTATTAAAGGGTTAGTTCACCCAAAAATGAAAATTAAGTCATTAATTACTCACCCCCATGCTGTACCAACCCCGTAAGGCCTTTGTTCGTCTTCGAAACACAAATGAAGATATTTTTGATTAAATGTGACAGCTGGATCACTCCTCCATAGGCTGCCTAAGGGAATGACACCGGACGGCCCAGAAAGTAATTAAAGAAAATGTTTAAATATTCCATGTCACAACAGTGGCTCAACTATAAGTTTATCAAGCGACGAGAATACTTTTTGTGCGAAAAAACAAACAAAAATAACGACTTTATTCGACTATTCCTTTTCTTCCTTGTAGGCCTGAAACGAGACTTCAAGAGATTTCCACGATGCGCACGCGCGAGAACTTAACTGAAGTAGTTGAAGGAGATCGCAATTCTCGCGTATGCGTCGTGGAAATCTCTTGAAGTCTCGTTTCAGGCCTACAAGGAAGAAAAGGAATAGTCGAATAAAGTCGTTATTTTTGTTTGTTTTTTCGCACAAAAAGTATTCTCGTCGCTTGGTAAACTTATAGTTGTGATCAACCTCTCAGATTTACTCATAAATATCTTCATTGTGTTCCGAAGACGAACGAAGGTCTTACGGGGTTGGTACAGCATGGGGGTGAGTAATTAATGACTTAATTTTCATTTTTGGGTGAACTAACCCTTTAATGCTCATGGGTAGCCTAAATGGGTTCCATTCAGACCGTAACATTAAGTATTTTACTGTTATATATCAACAAGATTCAACAAGACATTTTCACCTGGGGCCTGGCTATACCCAATGTAGATCTGTTGTGGTATTTATGCAAATTAGCACATACGTAATTAGATTATGCACCGTTTGCCCATGTTAACAAACAATTTAAAAAAAACTTGTAATACATTTTTTTGTTTGTCTTGATGTAAGTAATCAACTCAGTAATTGTCATGATGATATCTAAAGGTTCAAATTTTTACCCGATTCACGTGAGGCGTATAGGCTATATTTGGGTCTTTTTCGAAACTTCCCCTAATGGGATTCTTCTGGGCTTTTTTTCCCTTACTCAGGACATATTGAGGATACAAATTCAGTAGAGTTAGCTTCTGTTGCAATTTGTTCAACTTTTTTTCATAAAATGACTGGACTAAAAGGCAGAGGATTGAAGACAATAGTACAACATGAAGAGTCTATACTCTTAGGTACTGACGAGACCATATCAGATTACCGTATATTATATTATATTGCAGGCTTTATATAATATTACTGTGATATAAAGGGTTTTACACGCATACACACACAATATCAAGTTTTTAGTCCTGGAATACTTGTTGACAGCAAATATCTCAACACACCTGTCAAACACTCACCTTCAGTACCTGGAAAATATTTGGTTCCACCTCATTTGTCTCTTTGTTGGGTTAAAGTCTGAGCAAGTAAAAAAGTAAAAAAGAACACTTTTGCCTTATTCAACAACTCGGCGTAACACTTCAGTTTTACTTACACTGACCGCAGTGTACACAAAATGTCCCCCTTCAGTAGTGTAACATTGCCATAAACATATTGCTGACAATCTCAGTGTCTTGCCAAAAGTCCAACTACTGTGCTGAGAGAGGAAACCGAGAGCCAGAGTTAAACCTGAACCCCCACTTCTGTCTGAGAAGGTCACGTCCAAGGCATAATATTTAAGGTACGTCTTTTCTTTCCTGAGGTGCTTTATGCACAGCAACAGCAATGTCTTTTTTCAGACAGACCAGGAGAAAAAAAAAAACCTGGCGTAACAGTGGGAGAGAACCAGAAAATCCTGAGACAAACCATTGAGACCTGCAGTGTATGAGATCCGTCTAGCTACTAATGCAATTCATTTTTACTTCCTGAAACCAAACACTATACATGACTCCTAATGTCTAACATAAATATAGTAAATGCAGTAAATTTCCTCATTCAATATTCAGATCCATATCCCTTGGGTGAAATATTTTTTTAAAAACACCATCATTCTTGGTACAGGTCAATGAATGGAGGGGCAGGAACTCTATTGCTGAATTAAATCTTAGGCTGAGTTTGAAATCGCCCCTTATACCCTCATTCAGTATTCCCTACATTACTCCACTAATGTAGTCCACTTGAAGGAGTGAATGAAAACGAGTGAGTGAATTCGGACACTGAGTGTGCCGGAAGTTCTACCGTCTTTGCATAGTTTGTGCTTGTTATAATCCTTTGAAACTTAGCAAACTGGCAGATTCAGTTAGATGAAAAGATTTATCTTGAACTCTGTCATGGAAACTAGCATGTATAAACCTTGATTAAACAATTTAATAATCAAGTAAAAAGGAATTTATACCTGTATGATATTACCAGTGGTTTGGATGGATGATTCAACTGCAGGCGCCATCTTCTGGCGAGATGCAGGAATTAATTCGGTGCAACCGTCACAGTGCATTATGGGTATTATCTAGCCGTTGAGTGTACACCGGTTGTACATTTGATACTGTGGTGCATTGTGGGATTGAATGAGTGCACTTGATAATGTCTACTATGGTTTTGGACGCCACTATAAATGGCTGTCCCTTCAAATAATGCCCTATTTAAGAGTATAAGTGTGGTTTCGGGCACACACTTAAGGTGATGATACACAGGGCAACTTTTTGAGCAATGTTGCTGGGCAATGTTGCTGGGCAATGTTGCCGTCAACGGGCAATCAGATGAGACACAGGGCCCACGACCAATCTAAATTATCCAGATAGAAATTTATTGCACATTTTCAATGGGAAAGTGCCCAAGCAACAATCGCTCGGCAAGATTGCCCAGCAACATTGCTCAAAAAGTTGCCCTGTGTATCATCACCTTAAGTGTGTGCCCGAAACCACACTTATACTCTTAAATAGGGCATTATTTGGGCATTTAGAGTTCAAACCATTTAGAGCAGGGCTTCTCAACCAGGAGGCTGGGGCCCATAGAGGTCCTCAATTTACTACCCAAGGGTGCCTCAAGATGACCTAACTGATGACTTAAATGATTTAAAATAAGACAAAGCAAGCTTTAAAATGAACTAAAACAACTAAGAATAAGTTTCCCTCCTCAACAACGGTTTGTTTCCTGTGAAGAACCAGGGTTCCTCTAAAATAATTTGAGAATCACAGGCAGTGCATCATGGGAAATAAAGTGTTCATCCCCCCTGGTCCAGAAAAGTGTATTTATTAAAGATGACGAAATATGTAAACTAAATACACATTTTTAGGTGACATTTCAAACATGTTGTAGATTCATCATTATACCCTTTTTCCAGTTAATGAGGAAAAATTCAGTTTTTCTATTTTTAGTGGCAATGCCATAGAAAACAAAGGGGAGGGGGAATAAAACATCTCATTCCTAACGGATTTTTGCACAATAAAGTAAACATGGTCTTGTGAGGAGGAGTGCTGGAAAAAGGGGGCAACAGGAGGCCCTTTGCAGATGTTATGGATGAGGCCTGTTTCCTGCTGTTGAAGTAAACTCAGGCCGCACAAAAGAGGAGGTGACGAGAACGCGGACATACTCACTGATACTGTTAACAGCAATTCATCTTGTTCTTTCACATGACATTAAGGATGAGATCTGAATTAGCTTTTCTGCCACATTTTGATTCAGGGTTGATGTAAGATATCCAGAGTTTCAGAGTTACATTCGACTTACACAAATGCAAGATCAGTCAGTGAGGGTGGATAAATCAAAACCAGGTGGGATACTGTTACTGTCACACTGTTTGGCTCATTAGATCCTCAGAAATAATCCATCTTCCTCCTCGACTCTAAATGCTGCCATTTATTCACTTGAATGGAAAAAAATCTGTCAGAGCTTTGGAGGGAATTGTTTATGAACAGCCACATTACAACACAAAGACGTTGACAACATCCTGGTTTCAGCACGTCCATACATCATCTTCATTTGTAACTCAACATCTCTGCATCCAAAACAACAGCTGAGTCATTTAATTCAGCAAAGCGCCAACAGAAATCTGAATGGTGTGATTCTTTTTTTTTTTAAACTACATTTATATGAATTACTTGCCAAAAGCGGCTCCAGAGCACCCTACTTGATCCCATGCTTTTCTCGGGTGTCTCTCCTCCAGACACCCCAGGAGATGTGAGAACTTTGGGGAAGAGATGTAATCATGAGCAGAAGCCGCATGCCTGTGACTCAATGCTAATACAGACCTGCAGTGACTCAGCAAATGAGTGGAAAAACAGAGGCTGTTTACTGAACGCTGTGACTCCAACCTGATTACAGTTCACGCTTCGATCTCCCTTGATTTTAACCAGCAGACATTAGGAAAGTTATAATGGTGGTGACAGAAAAGACACTAAGCAGGAGCGAAACATGGCTTTGGGTTGCATTAAGAGCTAAGAAAATCCACCTTATGCTAACAGGGATAAATATTTTATAGACACACAACTGTGCAAAAGGATGGATTAAATTGATCAAAGGCAACAGTAAATACATTTAGATTTCAAATAAATGCTGTTCTTTTGAACGTTCTATTCTTCAAAGAGTTCTGGGCCGAAAGCGGCAGCTGACTCGTTGCCTCACTGCACTATCAAGCAATGACTTTGCAGGCAGCGTATGGGCACAAAAGTGCCTTATGAAACTGTTTTCAGACGATTTCTGAGGCAGCATGACGGTTTAATGATTTACAAAAAAAAAAAAACAGAGTATGCTTTGGGGATAATTAAGCAAATATTTAATCCCTACAACAGTAATTTCACGCTATAAATAACATCAAAAGTGGAAAATGTGGGACAAAAACATACATTTACACACAACTGCACCACAAACTGCAACTTTTAGATGCCATTTTTATTTTTTTAGCTTATGACTCACAGAATGGAATGCACAGGATTATAGGATATCAAAAGCGTCGAAGGCTACATATTTGCACCTATCCGATGAAGGTATCTCAGAGACATGAACTGAAGCTAATATTGGATTCGGATTTGCCTCTGATCATGAAAGAGTCGTAAAATATTAAGCAGCACAACTGTTTTCAACATTGTTAATAATAAGAAATGTTTCTTACACACTAAATGGGCATATTAGAATGACTTCTTAAGGATCATGTGACACCTAAGACTGGAGTAATGGTGCTGAAATTCAGCTTTGCCATCACAGGAATAAATCACATTTTAAATTATATTCAAATAGAAAACATTTTAAATTGTAATATTTCACAATATTACTGTTTAACTATATTTTTGATCATATACTGCATGCAACCTTGGTGAACATAAG
The DNA here is from genome assembly GCA_030578255.1 of Tiaroga cobitis. Taxonomy (NCBI): domain Eukaryota; kingdom Metazoa; phylum Chordata; class Actinopteri; order Cypriniformes; family Leuciscidae; genus Tiaroga; species Tiaroga cobitis. The sequence continues at coordinate 22,749,121 of CM060600.1, forward strand.
AGACTGTATATAAAAAATGTAATCAATATAAATCAAAATTTAAGTTTTGTGTCTTTAAAGCATGACTATTAGTCGCATATGCTTTGTGTCTTTTTTTACTGGGTCGAAGAAATAATATTGATGACTCGTCCTGCATTACAAAGATTTTTGTCCAGTCAGATGCTTTCTTTAATGAGACCGTCCTGTCCCTTGATAAGAAAAACACATTTTATCTATAATATAATGCAAGTTAGAGTTAAAATCATATTAGCTCAAACATCTGAGAGGACATGACACTGTTGACCACAATCCAAGCTGAAGTCAAACTGTATTTTACTTCTGCAGCTATTTCCTTCTCTCTCAAGCCTGGACTGTCATAAATCAGGAGCTGTTGATGCGATCTATCAGCCGTGTCTGGTATAGTTTTGTCCACCTCCGCATTCAGCTCCGGTTCATGCACAGACCCTGAGAGAGGGCACTCGCCACCAACTCTCCTCAGTTAGCACCATTGATCACCACTGCTGAAAGATGACAAACATCTCCTCCTAAATTAGGAAGCGTTCCTTACAGCAGTGTTATTATAATCTAATTTTACATATACACAAAGTAAACTGAAACCAAGCAAGAATTTCTAAAGTAAAACAACAATCGTAGCATATAAAGCTGTTTCTGATAAAAAAATAAATTAAAAAAAACGAATTTTGGTACTTCTATTATAGGTTAACCCATGAAAAATATGTATATTTCATGACCATAAATAATATATATTTTGGTAAGTTTCCAGGTTTGTGATTAGGATGTCGGAAGACAATTTTAAGTTAATCAAGAAAGCAAATATGAACCGGCATATCAGACATGCACTAAGACAGCACGTAGGCCTACCTAAACCAGAAAGACAGAATGAGATTACATGAAAAACAACATTTCTAGTGTTAAAAAAAGACAATATAGTCTCATGGACTGAATTTGAGAGGTCCCCACTGAATCTGACAGATTTTGAGAGTGACTTTGAGTCAGCATAATAAAATTAAAGACAGAAGAGCTTATATTGAAAGGGTTAGTTTACACAAAAAATGAAATTCTGTCATTAATTACTCACCCTCATGTCGTTCCAAACCCTCAAAACTTTCGTTCATCTTCGGAACACAAATGAAGATATTTTTTATTAAATCCGAAAGCTTTCTGGGAGCAATGCCATTTATACATTCAAGGTCCAGAAAGACAGGAAAAAACATAATTTAAGTAATACATGTGGTTCAACCTCAATTTTATGAAGCGACGCAATTAAGTGATTTGTTTGCACAAAAAACTATTTAACGTTTTATTTACAAAAATATTGACCTGCAAATCAGTAGGGGGAGAACCACGACGCATGCGTGTTGGGTGTTGACTCAAGACCGGAAGTTAGATTATTATTATTAGTATTATTATTATGTAAATATAGAGTTCTCGGATTTCATCAAAAATATCTTCATTTGTGTTCCGAAGATGAACGAAGGACTTGAGGGTGAGTAATTAATGACAGAATTTTCATTTTTGGGTGAACTCTCTCTTTAAGAAAATGCAGAAACCTTCCCTTTGCCTGAGCCAGATCTGGTCTTAGTTAACAGATCTTCTTTATATGCACTTTTTAAGAACAATTTATAGCATCTCAGGATGATAAGATCTAAGAGCCAAAACGTCAGTCCTGTCATTTAAAATACATGTTTGGCATAACTCAAATTTCATTGAGACATTTACCGTTTGGTTTCTATTCTACTTAACTAATTTTGACTATGCAGAGCGATTCATTGATTCTAATCAATGAAAGATACATCTGAGTTTTTTTCCATGAGGAATGCAGGGATCATTAAATTTACTACTGACCTGATGGGAATAGCAGACTTGTTTTAATAGCCAAGTCCAAGACTGTGGAATCTTTCTTTGATGTGTATTTTCAACATGAGTGGTGCTATGGAGACTTCCCTTGTTTTTATACTGAAGCGTTTAAAAAATGATAAATCTTAAAAACGCATACACTGCCCAGTAATCACTTTTTAATTTATCTCATGTTATTAATCAAAAAAACATTGCAGTTTAATATCAAAACCAGAGGTTAGCTCTTTGATTTGCAGACACATGTATCTTTCTGAGTACGGTGTTACAGTGGAATGCAGGTTGAACATTCACGATTATTCTTATAATCTTCAATGGAAAAAGCTTGACATATGTCTGATGACCTGATAAACCCATTTCAGGAGCAGAGACCCACACAAAGATGTGCGACAAGCTTCATGGTTTTGGTCATATTTTCTCTGCTATCGTTTTTAGGTCCTGGATTTTTTTTTTAATGTAATAAGTAGCTATCTATTTAAATTCTCTATTTTTACTTTTGTGTAGATCAGAGTGCATAATCATTCATGTGTCATGGATGAGATTGCACAAATAATAAAATAAAACAATAATAAAATATCAAATAAATCACAGCAAGTTAAAAATGTTGCTCTGCAAAACAATTTCCCACAGCACTGGCAATAAATGATGGTGAGAAAAATGGGAAGACATAACAAAAATTGCCCCAAATCCTTCAGCAGCCTTTTACTTCTAATGTCTGACAAAGAAAGAAGCAGCAGCAAAATGTACAAACTGTGTAGTAAATAGACTTGATAACATGTCTTGATAACACAGAGACGTATACTATAGATAAGCGTAAATGGCATAGATCACAATGCTTATAACAGATAAGGTTAAATCTCATCCTGAAAATAATATCAGTGATAAAGCAAACATGTTTATACAGTGGTCACACAACTCATTGCAGTGTTTATAAAACACTGACTGTGCAAGCGAATGATACTGTTATTTCTTTGTGATATCTGGGATGGTGTAAATCAGTTAGACATGCATAGCACGGAGATGGAGGAGAGCGGAATCTCAGCCAAAACCAACTTCACAACAGGGGATGAGAAAACTCAATACAGTAGAAACAAAGGCAGAATGTGAGAGCATCTAAAGTGTGCTTCAGTTTCATATACAGTGTAAAAAAAAAATACTACACAACAGCTTGTTACTGGGGCAGTATCCTCAAGGGGTATACTAATATGCAGCCTTTAGGCGTAAATAAGATACAAAGATATCAAGCATAGCGTCAGTTCTGGCAGGTCATGCTAGTCAAGCTTGCATCAGCTGACTCTCAGCTGATCAACGTTTACCTATAGGAATATGACGCTTATCAATATATAAGCTCCTTTAGTATTATCAGCAGCTATGGCGTTTCTCAGGAGCTAATTACCCTCCATCCACAGCTCCTCCTCTCACCCAGTCAGCATTTGGCATTCTGATTCCCCTTGAATCAGAATAAATTCTCGAATTATGTTGCATTTTAAAATCTTGAATTAATGATATCTGCAATACATTCATGTTGGTTCTGTTGTGTTTACCCTAAGGGGGGTTATTGCTGCTTTCCCTGCTCTTATCCATGCAAGGCTGCATGGATGCACAGGGGGTTCTCGCCCAGAACGGAACCATACCGCCAATCCAAACTGTATGCTAATTGTCAATCGTATTTGATGATAGTAATTTTCCTGTATATTTTTGTCCGTTGCATATGGAGAGGTATATATGTACTCAGTTAAAAACAGAAGGGAGTTGATGTGATATGATGACATGAGTTATTTCCTGTTAAAATGTCTTACATGATACTGTACAATTATAGCAAATATAATAAGTCATAGATATTTGAGCTAATTCATATGGTGCAAAAATGTTAATATGCATTTTTTTTTTGACATTCATGGAACTGTTTCTTAATGGCTGCGATTTTAAAACGGGCACACCTTGTGTCTAGCTATACACAGCCTGAGGCCCGGCTTTAGTCTAGGTTTTTGGAACATACTGTATCCTTTCAAATTGCTTTTTAATGAAGGACAAATTTGACTCTGACCCCTCCCGTTTCCTTTTTTTACTAAAAGCCAGATGATTGGCCTTTTGCTACACTTCAGTTACTTTGACACTCCCCATCCATGTTTTGATTTGAACTTGGAGGAAGGAAGACAGAAGACTCAGGTTTGACAAAAGAAATCAGTAGGAATTTAATATTTGATTTAAATATGTACAGATGATTTAAACTGTACTGCTGCTGGAATGTAGGCAGCCATCTTGGAATCTGTTGTTTTCCAGACTATGAGACAATTAAATGTCAACTTGTAAAATGAATTGTGCAAGACAGACTTAAAAAATGTCAGACCCCTCTTAAAGTTGCATTTGTTCTGAGTGCTAAACAGGGTCCAGTTACACTCGAGGCAGTGGCGGTATCAGGCATGCACCAGGTAGCAAAACAGCCCCTCTGGTCATTCAAATGCTTAAATCTCTTTCCACCGAGATTGTTAGACAAAAAAAAAAAAAAAAATGAAACTGAAAATATCCACTGTGTATTACAAAAGAAGGTCCATTGTCTAGTGACTTACTATGAAAGGTGAATAAACTACATCCTAGATGATGGGCCAAAAGTTTTTACACTCTAAATTTACTAACGACCCAACCGTAAGTTATGTAAACAATACAAAACTTTTATTTTCAGAAAAAGCAGCATAGAAACAGTGTGAGAGAGCTGCTGTTTTAGAAGAAACCCATTTGTATACAGAAGAGTCTTTGAGGTTTCATCAATTTCTCGAAAGGTCTCCAGATGAGCCGAAAAAAGTATGGCCCGTCTTTCTTTTTTTCTTTTTTTACAATAAATTAGCTAAGATGCTAACAATCTAGTTCAAAGGGCAAAGGACAATACAACTTGAAAAGGCCTATAATACAACTATATGCAACATGGGAATAGTTGTTGCATACAACTATATGCAACAACTATATTTCAACACTTTCAGCCTTTCTCTTTATAAATAATAAAATACAACAATCTTCCAATCATTCACATTACAAGTGTCACAATTTTCACAACCGCACAGTATGGTGATCCTAGACACTATACAATGATAATACACTTATTATGGCTAGCATATACATAAATATACATACAAAAAATGTCACTAAAATGTAAGAACTTCTTCACTCAAAGCAATGGCAAAAGTCCTTCATAAAAACATATAAATGAAACTGATTAGCATTTTTTAAAAATATAAAAGAAAAGAAAGAAAAAAATACATCTCCTGGTAATAAACAAATATAGTGACATCAGTTTGAGTTTCTACAGAGTTCTCATTGCGGCCTACAAAGTATGACAATAGCAGCTATTTTGGATGGACTTAACATAACACTGGAGTTTCAAAGCTGTTTGAGTCATCAATATAAAAAGAAACAAACAAAAGGCGCAGTCAACGTCTTGCCTCCCTGGCCAGCCAGCGAGACAAAACAAAGCAACACATAACTCACTTCACATCAACACTGCGGTGGCTCTGAAGAAGGGTAACGTCGCCACACAATGTTTTTACCCTTTCAGTTACCAGACACCTGCGTCACCATCATGGTTTGGCGACTGATTCTTCATGCTGCCTTTTTCAGGTATGCAACATTGCTAAGAGTGACTAATATAATGTCTTATCAAAAGACATAAAACGGCCTCCACAAAATGGGAGTGCAATGTAGCCTTAAATTCTCATCTCAGCCTCATCACTGTGCTCCAGAGAGTGCTCTGTGGTGCTGATGATGGAGGCTGAGGGACCTTGAGTGACCCCGAATGGGGAGACGGCTGGGGACCGTGCAGCAAGTGGGGACAGAGAAGGGGAGAAACTGGGAGACATCGCTGCTGAGGAGATGGAACCCTCGTGGCTTATAGGTGAACGCCTTAGCGATGCTAAGTGGTGGAACGTCCGTGCTATGGCGGGTTTGGGTGGGACAGATTTGGCCCCTGGATGAGCCACTGAGGTAATGAGGGGTGGAGGGTCAATTCTTGGCTTGGGGTCTGTCTTGACTTTGGGTTGGAAAGGTCTACGTGGGTTATTGGGAGGTAAGCTCTCATCTTTTAGTCTGGCAATCTCTGTGAAGACACTGGCTAAGGGTTGGAACTGAGGGCACCAGTTGAGAAGGTAGTCCCAGTTGTAGCTGCCTCGCAGTTCCTCGTCACTTGCCACTATGGCTGTGAGGGAGCCATCAACAGAGGGTTTTCCATCCTCAGGGAAAGCATAATCTTTCGGATGGGAAATATTCAACCCACGGCCTACTCCAAGGTAGCCCCCACCTTCATCTCTATAGACTGGGAGCTGACCAGACAGTAGGGTACCACTGAGACTCCCACTGATGCTCCCCAGTTTCTTATTTTTTAACCACTGGCTTGCATCAAGTGGCCCTGGTTCACAAGAAATATCAGAGAGTTGGTCCGCATCCTGTTGGATACCTGAATCAGGGCCCCTAGCAGAGATGTGCTCTTGCATTGAGGAGGTGATGCTTGCAACTCTTGGGTACTCATTGATCATCCGGATTTCATCATCCTCTGCCGCTTCGGCAGATCCCCGTCCACTGGAGTGAGAAGGATCTAAGGATCCTCCGCGAGTATAGGAGCCTCCACCTGTTCCTTCTTCATCACCTGCATATCCAGGAAGTGCTTGATGATAGATCCTGTCGCCCCCTGCAGGTTTAGACTCATCCAAGTTTTGCAAAGCTGTGCCTGAAGATACAGTACTATTCCCTGTGTTTTGTCCTTTCTTCTTGCGCTTTGATCTTACTAGATAAAGGGCCACAGCAATTATGACCAACAAGACTATTACTCCAAGAGAGGCAGCAATTATGCTCACAAGGAGGACATTAAAGTCTGTTGCGAGACCAAAGGATGTGTTGGTGACATCAATGGTTAGCTGAGCAGAAGCTACTCTCGATGTGTCAAGGGGGCTGTGTGCGGTAACATCCATAGTCATTAAGCGGGTTTCCCTCTTCGAGCGACTTCCACCACTTGAGCTGCCAGAGCTGTCCATCTTTAGGTAGATAACACCAGTGGTCTTATTCACATCGAAGTAAGGAGAGGAATTGGGGAAGGAGTACAGTACAATCCCATCCACCCCACCATCCTCATCTTTGGCCTGTACTTGTCCAATGCTCTGACCTTTCTTGGCTCCCTCTGGTACCTCAAAGGACAAGTCTGAAGATGTGAAAACTGGGTCATACTCATCCTCCCCTGTGACATAGACCTGCACTGTGACTGTAGCTGAGTTGTTTCCTGCATCCACAGCCAAAGCAATAAAGTTAAATGAGTTTACCTTCTCAAAATCAAATATCTGCCTGGTACGAACTTCACCAGAGTTCTGATCTACCAAGAAGAGGTCTTTTCCTAGGCTGGAGTGGTCCATCAAAAAATACTTCAGTTGTCCATAAACTCCTGTGTCATAATCGATTGCATGTAACACAGTCACAGCAGAGTTGGGTGGCTGGTTTTCACGGACACTGGCCGTTAACGTAGTAATGGGAAAGTAAGGTCTGTTGTCATTAATGTCCTTTACCTCTACATTAATAGGAGCCAAGGCAAAATGACCATGGCCATCTGAAGCTTGTACTATAACCACATGGGAAGATCGGCTCTCTCTGTCTAAAGACCTTTGAAGCTTCAGTGCCCCAGTCCACTGATCCACAGAGAAGAGTTTCATCTCATCTCCAGAGCTGATGCTGTACTGGACCTCTGCATAGGGAGCTGAATCCGGATCAGTTGCAGTCACACGTAAGAATTCTGTACCAGCAGCTGCCCCTTCACTCAAAGCCACTATGTACTCAGCTCTGCCAAAGACAGGAGGGTTGTCATTCACATCAGTGACTGTGATGATGGCTGGTACGCTGGAGCTGCGTTGGGGAACACCACGGTCCGAGACCGCAATGGTAAGGTTATAGCGTGATAACGCCTCAAAATCCAGTCGCTCCGCCAGGATCAGGGTTCCTACGGTCTGGAAGCCATGGCCCTCTATGAAACGAACGCTACTCTCAATCTGGAAAGCATTTCCAACATTCCCACTGGCGATTGCAAAATCAAAACCAGAGTTTTCCTGAGATAGGTCTCCATCTACTGCCTCTAAGGTCAGGATAGTGGCTCCAGGTAGCTGGTCCTCAGACACTGTGGCTTTGTACTCCAACTGATGGAATATGGGGGCATTATCATTGACGTCCATCAACTGAACTTGGACCGTGGCAGAAGATGATAGAGGTGGAGATCCTCCATCACAAGCTTCGACAACTACATTCACAGAGGGCTGCTCTGGGTCAAATTCAGCTTTCTGTCTGATGAAAAGTGTACCTAGAAAGACAAGGGAAGTGCGTTTACTACAATGTTAATACTATATAGTTTACTATATGTTAAAACTATTGGCAGGGGCTATTTAAACTATATGCAAGTAGCTGACCTTGTAGGTAGATGCTGTTTTTATTAATTCAACCCACCACTTTATGTACATATCATCCACTACTAATTGCACTTATTATAAACAATTTATTTGTTGCAAGATGCTATTTGTTATAAATAGAATATACATGAGTAAATGCCACTGATATGTTTACTATAAAGCTTATACCATTTTTAGGATCAATGTAAAACCCGTCCCTCGTTGAAGACAATACTCGATAGGTGACCTTTCCATATTCTCCTGAATCTCGATCTGTTGCTGTTACTGTGATAACAGGACTGCCTGGTGGAGAATGTTCTGGAAGTGTTACCTAGAAACCAAAAGCAACAACAAAGCTGTTATTTGGCATGCTTTTTCCTGTATCCACAGCGATGTCATTTTGAATAAAAGCATCTGCTAAATGAATAAATGCAATCATAAATGACTGCACACTTTTTACTGGAGCGAATGGAAGCATGTATATTAATTCTGGGATAAATTTATGTTAACCAAGTTATTTTTTCAACCTAATCCACGAGAGTCAAACCCTTTTTCTCACACTGAAAACTTTTCACAAAAGTTAACAAAAGAAGAACAAAGCCAATAAACCAACATCAATCCTAATAAAACAAGATACAAATTGTGTCACTCCTTTTAAAATACTTTAAATGGTAGAAAGGAAAAGTTACCTGATATAGATCTTGTGTAAATGTAGGTGCATTATCATTTATGTCCTCCACCAGCACAGTTAAATTGGCTTCATTTTGATGCTTTGAATCTGAAGCTCGAATTGTCAATGTGTACCATGTCCTCTCCTCAAAGTCCAGTGGTGCTGTCAGAGACACACGGCCGTTGTAACGATGGATATCAAATTTTCCCTGTGATGGAGCATCCAGCTGCAAAGAGTAAGATAGCACTGGGCCAGAATCCACATCATTTCCAGTAACCAGGGTGATCTCAGTGCCGATTAGAGAGTCTGGAAGAGGGGAGCAGGGACACAACATTCAGATACATGTAAAAAAAATTCTTGTCTTTCAGGTGCTTGTAATTTAGTCTTTCAGGATAAAGGGTCAAAGGTCCCCAGTTAGTTCACTTACTCTCTGGCACTCTAATTTCCCGTGGCACTGGGATGGTAGGGCTGTTGTCGTTGAGGTCAACAATAATCACTGTGATGGTGGCAGTGCCTACTAGCTTGGGGCTACCACGATCAGTGGCTTTTATCACCAACCTGATGCACATGAGATAAAATAAAGGGTTAGATACATTTTGTCTGACTTATATCACGTGACAGATGTTTCTGTTCAGTTTTTTTAGATCAAGAGAGAGAACAAAAGATGTCTTCTATTTTTGGAAAAAATATTTTGTGCAACAATCCAAAAGCTCTAACAGACCAAAAATGTAGTAAATTAAAAACACACCACTTTATACGGGTAGGGGAACATTTTAGAAACAAAACACATGAGGTAAAACTACGAGGGCTTGAACACATCACACACAAACTAAATAACGCTGGAGAGGACAGTTACATTCCACAGAACAGAGGGAAATTAAAGACCTTCAGAGCAATGACTTCATTGGCCGAACAAGCGCAGTACACGTAATATACACTCACTGTGCCTGTGTCCATATTTCCCTGTCCATAATGGCCGCGGTTGTGATGCTGCCGGTCAGAGGGTCAATTTTGAAAAGGCCACTTTGACTTGAAGACTCAATGGAGTAAGTCACCTGACCATTCTGACCTTGGTCAACATCCTCTGCCATAACCTAATTCATAAAAAAACAGGTTAATCAAACAGACAGTCCAAAATGAACACTTGCCATACATGGTTTAAATCTGACACACGCTGATGTAAAGTAAGAAATATGTGAGGGAAAAATCGGTAAATAATTCCATTATAATATGGTTAAAAAAGTTTCATGACAGCTACAGTACATTTTCTCAATTCACTCACGATTGGCTAGTATGGCAAAAAGTTACTATGTAAAAGAAAGTTGTTTGTAGAACATTCACGTTTTAATACTTTTCCAATGTGTTTTCAATTACATGTGACCTTTTAGAAGTACAAAAAAGTAAATGACCCCTTGCCTGAAGGATTGGAAAATCATAGCCCTGTGCTTCATGCATATAAGCCACATAGTTCTGCAGCTGGAATCGGGGTAGGTTGTCATTGACATCCTGAAGAATCAGGTTGACAGCCATGAAGGAGCTTGAGGATGTAGTTTCAGCCTTCACCACTAGACGGAGTCTTGGAGTGTCCTCAAAATCCAGGCCATTTGAGCTCTGTACCCAGATTTCACCTATGAAAGCACCAATAATGCATTGAAGTAGGTCAACTGACTGCCATTGTTAATAAGAAATATTGTTTTTCATATGCATTTTTGTATGCATCTGACCTGTACTTGAGGTGATGCTGAAGGAACGGTATTTGTTCCCACTGAAGATGGTGTAAGTGATGCCGTCGCGGGTGCCGTCAGGGTGCTGAGCCTGAGCCTGGGCGACTGCAGTGCCTGTGGGGAAAAATACACACAAAAAAACCCTCAATACTCTTCTGTAATACTCACTTAAATTGATGGATTGGCTTTCAATGCTTCACAATAAAATATATGTGAAAGATATATTTATAATAAAAGAGTGACAATTGAGGTCTGTATAGTTTTGCAAGATACATCACATACAAAAAACTTATTTTCATTTAAAGTCAACATGAAGTGGAGTTTTCAAGCCATTTTATTTTTGCAATGTTTTGTTGCTGAGCAAAACAGGACATCAAAAAATTAAGTAAAAAGTATGGTGGGACCAAGTATTATCCATTTGGAATTGACTGGTTCATAAAAAGTTGCATCTCAGTTCCAGTGGGACAACATATAAATATTTCCAGTTCTATAATTTGGTATTTTGCCATCACCTATATTACAATAATATTGAATACATTAATATCTATATTACACAATTATTTTCAAAAAATCTAACATTATTTCCCCCGGTCTTAACTGTGCATGCCCGTGATGACATCAGCTGAAACGCAAAAATCATTACATTTTAATGAACGATTACAAAGAATTTGTATTTCTTTTGGGAATAACATTCACTGAATAGTGCACAATACCACCAACAACATGTATTAAGTAAGTAAAATAGGGTTGATGCTGACTTATGATTTATTTTATAACATGATAATGTTTTCATTCCTTTTTTTCCATGAAATGGACAGCAAGGAACAATTTCTTGCTTTGTGTAACAATTAAAATCTTCCAGGATAATAGCACACCAAATCTTTTGCTGTAAATTCTCTGCGTACCTTTAGCTGCATTCTCCTGTAAGCTAACATCTCTGGCGTTGCGAGAGAATCGAATCCCCTTGTAATCTTCCTCCTTAACATAGACCATCACCACACCTAGAGAAGACTGAGGAGGGCTGCCCTGGTCCATAGCCTCCACTATGAGGGTGCGTTGGGTTTGCGTGAGGGTCTGTAGCTTCTCTGTGGTCTGGATCTCCCCCGTTAGCGAGTTAATAGAAAATCCTCGGACTGGCATAGCAAAGCGGTAAAACACTGACCCATTGGCTCCAAAGTCCTTATCTTCTGCTCTCATGGTGGCCACCACCTGATGCGTGGACACACTACCACTAGACACGTTGATAATCAGTGGGTCCTGGATGAAGAACGGTGCATTGTCGTTGACGTCCAGGATGGTAACGGTTACCTGGGCTGTGGCATTGCGGGGTGCGGCGGGTGAAAGGTCAACAGCGTACACTTGGAAGGTGTAAGAAGCTCTTTTCTCTCTGTCTAGAAGTGCTGTGGTAGTGATCCGCCCCGTGTCTGAATGCACTGTAAATGCACCTTTGGCTTCTTGGCTAAGGAAGTATAAGATCTGCCCATTTTCGCCCAAATCCACATCTGTGGCTGTTGCATCTAACACCACAAAACCTACAGCAGCATCTTCTGAGACATCGACAGTGTAGCTACTGCTGCCAAACTTAGGGCTGTTGTCGTTTACATCAAGGACTGAGATTTCCACAGTGGCAGTGCTGCTCAGTGAAGAGCTGCCATGATCTTGAACCACCACTTCTAAGGAATAACTGTTCTTCCGCTCTCGGTCCAGAGGTTTTGAAGTAGACAGAGCTCCAGAGGAACCGACAAGTCGAAAGTCACCATCTGGGTCGCCAGCTAGAATAGCAACACACAGACGAAACATTTGTTAATAATCAAGCAGAGTGGGTCTTCTTTTTATAAGAAACAAGCCTGCAATGTGAGCAAAAACAGTAACGTGCCCAGACCGCAGATAATTAAAAAAATGCAATATGTGTTAACTTACAGACTCTTAATCTGGTTTGTAATCCACTGTAGACACTCTTCTTCAACAGATTCCTCTGTACAGAATTATATTAAAAAAAAGTTTTACCAGTGATCTTATAATCCAGTCGTCCGCTCTCTCCGGTGTCCAGGTCTGTGGCTTTGAGGCTGAATAGCTCCACGGGCTCTTGGTTCTCAGGCACTTCCAGACTGTAATGCTGCCGCCCGAAAGCAGGAGCATTGTCATTCTCATCCAGCACTGTGATGTGTACTTTAGCCTTGGCAAAGTTAGGGGGTATTCCTCCATCTTTTGCATACACTATCACATACACAAGATATAAAGAGGGTTAAGTTTAGTACAAGTTTTGATAATATTATAAATTATAATTATATAAAATTATATTTTATAGTAGCACATAACAATAACAACACTGGCCTGAAAAAGTATTAACTAAAACTAAACTATTAAAACCTTTTCGGTAATTGAAATGATCATTATAATAAAATAACACTATTTCAATCATATTATGTGCAGATTCTGGCTGTGTTTATGTACCCGTTACAGTGTAGTGGTCCTGAAGTTCCCTATCTAGAATCTGAGTGACAGATATCACACCCGTCTCTGGATTAATTGTGAACCCATCCTCGGTCAGACCACCGTAAATCACTAAGCCATTCGTGCCTGCAACAAAACAGAAATATATAATCAATAATTCTGCTCAGAATCGAATACTAGCTTATTATCTATCTATCTACTGAATACTGAACAGTAAACACTGCGTGCTGCCTACTATCTTTTAGTAAGTGAAACCTTTCAAAGTATACTACATTGTTGCTACATGATCTCACTAGGTTGCATGAGAATGGCTTCCAGTTATGAGCTTGTTAGGAGATTGACAATAAATTACATTAAAAAAATGTATTATTTAAAAGAGAAATAATTTAAAGGTACACTATGTAACTTTTTAAAATAAAAAAACAAAACAGGACATTGTTTTGGTTGTGCTTCGGCTCTGCGTGACTGTGTGGATGAATATGGTTATCCTACTGCTCATAAAACATTCACTACTAGGCTTAAAAGATATAACCAGTTTAGATGGAAAAGATCTTAAGCTGACTAGCTGAAGACAGTTAATTCCAGCGCATAATGAAATTACCCTTCACAATAGATAATGCTTTACTATGAACTCTGTTAGAGAGCTACATATGGCAATTTATCAGTTCAATAAAATACCTTATTCCCCGGCTGAGTAATATAAACTTCATCTCCGCATCGGTTTTACAACATTTCAAATCCCTCAGTTCTCAACATCTCACGGCTGAGTAATATAAACTTCATCTCCGCATCGGTTTTGCAACATTTCAAATCCCTCAGTTCTCAACATCTCACGCCAAGCCGGTGTTGATTCTCGTTTTATTACGAGCTCTGTCTCGATCTCTTTTTGCCAGCAAACTCTCTGTTCGGTATTTTCTTTACAAAAAAAGGGTGATTCCTCGGAGGTTCGAAATTTAATGGGCTCCATGTCAACTTTCTCGCTTGTTGTGACAACTAACCCACACAGTAGCCAGAGCAAATTTTCTCTATTTACGGATATGACGAGACATGCACAGACGGGTGACGCATGTAATGTAATTTCCCCCGAAAACCATCCCGCTAGGTCTATCATATAAACACTTATAATTGTGGGCTTAGTGATCAGGTTAAGACAAAAACATGTTTTGTAAGAAGGATTAATGATGTATTTACTCATTTAAATTTAGTTAATTTTTAATTAAAAAAGTTACAAAGCGTACCTTTAATATTTCAATATTTTGTCAGGGTTCTATCACTTTGGTCTAGTTTATTCTTGGTTCTGTGACAGAGCCCTGACACTCCTGTACTGTCTTGTGAGCGTGCGGTTTTGAGCTCTCGTCTGTGTACCTTGCTTCATGTTGGGAGCGTGGTGTACGGACTCCGGCACTCATGTCTAGTTTGGGTTCGGTTCTGTGTCGGGATTCGGACATTCATGCTCTGTGTGTTTGTCGTCTGTTGTGAGCGCATGGAATGAGTATTCACTCGTTCTCGTGTGCTCTGTCTTGTTGTGTGAGCGCACGGTTTTGAGTTCTGTCTCTTCTGTCCACGTATGTGTAGCATGCTGTTGATGTTTACATCGACCGCGTGCTTTCATGATATGTTTTGTCTTGTGCTGTGTTACCATCAGGCATCAGGTAAGATGGGCGGGGTCAAGGCAATAGACAGGAAAGCACATGGAACAAGGAAACACATGACAAGCCATGTGCTTGCAACAAACATGACAAAAACATAAGCACATGGCCAGTGAAAAACAATCTCAAGTCACGTGTTCACACAAAACATGACAAGAAAGCACACAGCCAGTGAAAAACACAAGCTGTGTGCTTTCTTGTCATGTTTTGTGTGAACACGTGACTTGAGATTGTTTTTCACTGGCCATGTGCTTGTGTTTTTGTCATGTTTTATTGATTATTGATTTAGGGTTTTTGGAATTTTTATTTAGAATTTGTGTAAAAATATCTTTTGGCAGTCAGATCAATTATAAGTATGAGTAGCCTAGTTAATAAGAATGCTATTCCAAACACAGCCTGTGACAGGTAACAATCAAGCAAAGCCTCTTTCCTTTCATTCTGAGTTAGAAGATGTAAAAGAAGTTGTGAACGACCTGATTTGAATTAAAACAGAAATGCAATGTCAAATGCCAAAACATTCAGGTTCAAACCTTTTCATCTCGGATTTAACACCGGTTTCATTAGTAGTGGTCCACACAAGTGTTAAGCATGGACTAAAGACACACGGGTGCCAGATTGCGTGCAAAGTTAGCAAGCTTTGGCACGAGCACCTGCTTGCTCAATTAATGCTTCCTGAAAAATGTCTTTACAATCTCTCTTTCATACTCTCTCACTAAACCCAGGAGGCTGAGAATGAGTCCCACATACCCTCCACAGGAAGCGTAAAAAAAAACACTGCCCTCACTGCAACTCAACATAACTGCTTTAACCAGATGGCAAAGTTTTCAGACACAGGTCATGAATATCTGAAAGGTTGAACTACCCAACAATGCAGGTGATTCTTTTCAAAAGTAAAGGAACATTCAACACATGGATTATTGCAGAATAAAAAAATAAAAAAAATCACTCACCATGATCCCGGTCTGAAGCGGAGACCTTCAGTATGCTTGTTCCTGCTGGCTGGTTCTCTTTGATTTGGGCTTCAAACTCACTGCGTTCAAACGACGGTGCTTCATCATTTACGTCAATTACTTGTATAGACAGAACTTGAGTGGTGGAATGTTGGGGTATCCCATGATCCTCTGCGACAATTGTGAGATTGTAGTTCTCCTGCTCCTCACGATCCAGAGGTTTAAGGATGGAGAGAGAGCCTGGAGAAGAGGAGAAGAGAAAAACATCTGTAGATCTGCTGCACGCTTCACAGCACGGCCTGTGGTTGGAGACGTGTGACCGAGGTCAGAGAGCTGTTCTGTTTTATACCATGCATATTTGTAATATTTCATTATGTACATGCCAGACACTATCTTAAGCTACCTGAATGTGGCTGGGTAACTTTGATGAGGTTAGGAGTTCATTCATGACTTAAAGTAGCCTGCCACAACAAATAATGTGGAGATTACAAATAGAAAAAGTACTGTTTCTGTACAATATGTTTTCCAATGGAGATATTATAGTATATTATATTGATGATACCTTAATAAATTTTAGCTTTATTCATCCTCTGTTTTTCTCCTCAGTTTAGCTCCTACACTCTCTATAAGGAATTTGAGAATTACGTTTTTTGCTGACTTGCTGTTATGAAGACCAGGGAAGAAAGTTGTTGTCATGGATCCATTTTTGATCCTTTCCAGCTATACCTCTCTGCAATGCTGTCATCAGCAAGACCCCGAGCGAGGGTCACTCAGGATAAACACAGCCCTGCGGTTGATATGGCAGCCTGACTGTTTGCTGACTGCGAAATATTATTGTGTGTTTGTGAGAAGTCTGTGTGCGGCCTCTTTTTTTTACTTTATTTATAGTCCACCTAACACACTCTAGCTTTAAACACATCATTGAGATGTTTGAGCTGGCTTCTGCTTCAGGATACGGTAGCTCTGGTTTTGTGCTTAACGTCCATCTCTAGACCTCCTCCTTAAAGAGTCCAAATAGTGTGAAGACTTTCTGCTTAGTGTCTGGTTAATCTCAGCACTGACTTTATTGTGCCCTTTAACCCAACTTTAATATGTATATAGTATATAGAAACACCTGATTTAGAACAGAAATTAAACACTAATCTACACCATAAACCATCTGACAATAATGGAAGGGAAATCGTCTACAGATGTTCAGTCGATTAGGTGATTTTGTCAATTTAATCCAATTTTGCGTGAGCTGTAAATGGTCGTTTTCTGGGAGGTTGAGAGGAATTTTAAACTAATACATGCATATTTCCAACATCAAATCAAAGAGGTGCGGTCGATGGGCCAAAATAGAACTGTGCTCCCACGGATAAACCCTTCAAGAAACTGATCTGTTCTGCTAAATTTCTTCTGGCTTTGAGCGAATGAGAGAGAAGTAATGATTCTTACCACTGTTTGGGCTGAGGCCAAACCGTCCTGCTATGTTTCCTGACTGGACCCTGTAGGATACTCTGCCGTTTTCGCCCTGATCTGCATCCCGGGCCATGACGTAAAGCAGCACAAAGCCCACCGGCTGATCCTCCATCACACTAACAGCAGTCGGGGAGCTGAAGATCGGAGGATTGTCGTTCTCATCAGTGACGAAAACTCGTGCCGTCACCGAGCCCCAGAGTCTCTGATTGGGGTCCGAGGCTGAATCCGTGGCATGGACCACCAGGAACAGGCTGGAGGTCTCCTCATGGTCTAGCTCTCGACCCAGTTTCAAGACTCCTGTGACAGGATCTAGACTGAAGAGATCTGGGTTGTCAGGCCACCGCTGTTGGATAGAATAACGTACCTCACTGTTGGGGCCACTACCATCTTTATCAGTAGCTTGGAAGGTATAAATGGAGGAACCGGGTTGTATGTTCTCAGGAATAACAATAGTGACAGGATCTTCTGGAAACTGTGGTGGGTGGTCATTACTATCCTGCACATTGATTTCCAGCTGAACCATGTGAGTGTTTGGATAGGCCTTGGAGAAATCATCCACCTCGATCTGTAGAGTATACCGTGACCCTTTTTCATAGTCCAGCTCTCTAGCCAAGTAAACATCTCCTGTCAAACGGTCAACCATAAAGGTTCCTTCATGATCTGTGCCTCCCACTACCAGGTAGGTCACCTGACCGTTTGAATTCACTTCATGTTGGTCATGTGGTCTAACTGAGCCAATAACAGAGCCTGGCTTGGCACCCTCCACTGAGTTGAGGGTCATGGATAGGGTGTTGGGCTTTGGAGGGGTCCTTGTGGAGCCAATGACCTACAGATTGGGAACACAATGAATTTAGAAGATGTAATGTAAAATGTAAAAACAGAGGATTACTTGTCATCATTAGCCAAATATACTGTACCGTATTCCACAATTTACAACGCATGGGTGTGTTCTCATTGTTTTAGATGTCAACAGAGTGCACAATAATGAACGAATAAGATGGAAGGAACCTGCCTGCCATTTCCCATGTCTTTGAAGTACATTAGAGCTGGAATATTTTTGACAGGTGAAGCCTTTCATACTAATATCCCCATGAAAAACAAAAAAAAAACAAAAACAAAAAAAAACAAACAGTACACACATACCAGATCACAGGAAGGAAAGCAACAGAAGGATTGACGTTGATCCATTTCTGGGCTCTCTCTTAGGTGCAAAGTACACTGGCCTTTCAAAATAAAGATGGTATTACTGATGGTATGTAAAATATTATCTCGAGATTGCACTGGTGCAAAGTTCTGTGGTGCGAGCGTATCGGCGTTAGCGCTACCATGTTAGGGGACCGAAGTTTGCAGCTTTCCGTTTGATCATGGGGAACCACAGCTGGGCCTCATCAGAGCCATCTGGGAACACTTGATTCAAAGGTGCATTCTCCCCCTGTCTCTCTCTCACTCCATTTCTCCCTTACTCTCATCTTCCCATACAAACAGGGAGTACAGAAATTGCATGCAACCGCACACTCTACAATTAGCCTCCAATTCCCTTTTTAAAATCACATCTGTAAAAGCACTAAAGATATTTCGCAACAAAAAAGAACCAGCAAGAATAATTTTGCAGAGAATAAACTCTTTAGAATCGGGATTATTTTACATTGGAATGAAAAACCATGAAAATTATCCTATTGTCAAAGATATAGTTTGACATGTCTGTTTCACGCAGGTTCCATGCTAAACATTGGGATTAACAAATGGTTTTCTGTTACAGTACGTTCCTCTGGAGCAGGAAGTAATCCTGGGAGTTTTGAGGTGTTTGTGTAGAAAGGAGCTGGCCTCCTGGTCACAACTCATTTCCCTTCTTGAATATTGATACCACAGCTCAGGGGACTGTGAGCATGATGATAGTTTGGCACAGTCAAAAGCGACTTGTCCATATTGCTTCTCATGCAGCGAGATTTTAAAGAGGACCCATTATTATTTTTTTACTTTCTTGTGTGAAATTTTGCTGTTTGAGAATGAAAAAAGGTCTGCAAAGTTACAAAGCACTCTCTATATCAGTAAGCACTGTTTCTGAACTCCCTGAAAATGCCTTGATTGTAGTCTTGAGCTTTTTTGAAAGAGGGGCTTCATAGAGACAGAAACTAAAAAGGAGGTGCATTTGATTTCCCGTACAACAACGTAACTCGCTGCTTCGTGCATCATTGAAGAAATCAACTAGCTATTCACGACTGTTTCCCGAAACCGTATTGTCGCAAATTTGTCGTTCAACCATGTCACACAGGTGGTGGAATAATTACTTATAATGAATTCGTTTGAGATCGAATTAATGCTAGATTTCTTGCTATAAATTACGGACATGGCATAGGCATCATAGGCTTGTTCTTGTGTACTAGAGCACGTACGCATTCTTCAAAAAGTGCTCTTGAGAAACTAAAAGACGTAATTGACATTTGCATATATTTTAAATAATAGATATAGATTGTACGAAATGTAAGCTTGCTTATTTTGCTCAAGACAAGGATTTATTAAGTCCACATGTCATGCAAACAAGAAACTATCCTCTTAACCACAGGCCGAGAGCTTTCGTTCCAACCACACAACAATGCTGTTTGCGAATGTTCGTTGGAACTATGGTTTTGGGTAACACCATCTCATTGAACTATGCTGATAACGACGGAACTTGCGACCATAGTTGGCAAATGATGCTTTCGGGAAACGCTCCCCAGAGCAACAATGTAAAATATGTGAAACTTCACGTGTTTTTTTTTTAACATTCAAGCATGAAAACCTTGTTCTTGTAGACTTATGACTTGAACCAGTAAGCAACCACCTAAAAAATGTCAGGGTAAAATAAAATAAAAGTCTCACCTGTACAAGTAAGGCGGTTGAAGAGCTCTGAGATGGAGCTCCACGGTCCGAGGCAGTGACCGTGAAGCCGTACTCTGCCTTTTCAGCTCTCCTCAGGGGGGAAGAGGAGCGCAGCTCTCCGGTATTTGGGTTCAAGGAGAAACGTTCTGCTCTGGAGCCTTAAAAAGCAAGGACAAATGGAAGCATAAATATAGACAAATATGGTAGTATAATTAGCTGTACAATACATCATATTGGCCACAAAGATAACTGTGAGGACATCTGTTTACGTTTAACAGTTTTACCATTTTGCATAAACATCCTCTGGCAATACCCAACACATAGGAAATATTCTCGACTCTTGTTTACCTGATAATGAGTAGAAAATAGTGCCATTCTCTCCCTCATCTGGGTCTTTGGCGTGAAGAGTTCCTAATAGAGAACCGGCAGGAAGACCCTCCTGAACCTGGAAAACATCAAGCGAGTTTTAAACAGCAGTCTGGCTGCTTATACTTGATACAAACAACTTCAAGAGTGGGAATGTATCCAAGGTCACAAACAATTTTTGAAAGATATTATGTACAGACGTAATGACATTTTTATGATGTGTAAACTGTGCTTTAATAAACACAAGCACCTATGTTATGACACTGATTTAAGGCTTTAAATATAGTCTGTGCCAGTCTGTTTCTTGCCTGAATGAGAATCTCCCTGCCAGGCTGTGTGTGGCTGAACGCTGGCGCGTTGTCGTTCTCATCCAGCACGGTTATATGGGCTGTTCCGGTGGCGCTACGCGGAGGTGTACCACTGTCCTGTACCACCACAATGAGCTGATAACTGGACTGGTGCTCACGATCCAAAGCTGCCCTGGTACTGATTTCACCTACACATGAAATTTGGGAGTAAGTCAGAATACTCAGTCTAGAATGGTGCAATTGATTTTCAATGGTGTTGTTAACTAAAACTAAAACTATTATCTATTAAAACTAAAATCGTTTTCGTAAATTTAATTTAAGCTGAAATAAAATAAAACATAAATATTAGATGGAAAACTTTAACTTAAAAACTCATATACAATAGAAAAGTTAACTCAACAACTGAAATGAAATTAAAACTGATATAAAAACAAATTAAATCTAATTAGAAATACTAAAAAAGAAAAAAAGCACACAACAAAATTACTTAAAAATTAAATTGAAAAGTATGCAAAATCTACATACTTAACACAAAATATAAAAAATGTATTTAAAATATTCATAAATTCATAAAAACACAGTAAATTTTTCTAAAGTTTATGGTCAAAAGTTAGAGTATAGAGTCTACAATAGGGATTTTCAACCAGACCCAGAAGGTTCTAAGGAGTCCACAAAAAAACTTAATAAATAAATATTCGTAAAATTTAAATAGTTTTTTTGTATTATTAAAAAATAACTTAATTAAAAACATTACTGTTTCTTTCTGCTTTCTAAAAAAAGAAAATGTTTCCGTTGGAAATGACTGAGATGAGATTAATCCTAATCCTAATTATTTTAGTCTACTGATAGCCATAGTTGTGTTTTTTTTCTTTAGAGCTATATACATTTAACTACTTTTAATGGTGGGTAGAATTTTTTTTATAGAAAGTAAATATTTTTCACAATATAAAAGCTCTTTATACATGTCTTTTTAATAAAAAATATTTGGCATCAAATTTTTTTAAAGATCCTCATCTAGAAAATGTTTTAATTGTATAAATGGCATATGGCATATGGCATTGAAGGGTCATAATTGTGTTCCAACTCACCAGTCTGTGAATTGATTTGGAAGTATCGGTCCGTGTGAAGTAGTCTATACGCAAGACGGCTGTTAAGACCCGCATCCCGGTCGGTAGCAGACACCCTCCCAAAACCAGTTCCTGCAGGCAAGTTCTCTCTCACTGCCAAGAACACCCTCTCCTGAGAGAAACGAGGAGAGTTATCATTTTCATCCGTCACAGAAACTCTGACCGTCGCGCTGCCAGTCTTCCCCGTCTGCCCACTTCCAGACGTGGCCAGCACAGTTAGCAGGTAGATATCCTTGGCCTCTCGATCCAAAGCGCTCTTAACAAACAGCCAACCACTGTCCGGGGCGATCCCAAATCCTGCTGCGTCCCCATCAGGCCGGAGTCTGTAAGCCAGTGTGGAAGATGGCGTGGAACCTCTGGACGACCCTCCATTTCCATTGGGATCTCTATTGAGTGCCCGGACCTGTAAGAAGTTTGTGTTGAGTGGTGAGTTCTCCTTCAGCTCCACACGGTAGGTCATCGTGTCAAACACGGGACCCTGGTCGTTCTCCGCCTGGATGTGGACCACCAGGCTGAACGTAGCACTAAGCTGAGGCGCGCCGCTGTCTTTTGCGATCACTTGGAGGTCATAGCGAGGAACGCTGTCGTACGACAGACTCCCAATTAGTCGGATCTCCCCACTGCTGCGCTCCACGCCAAAAGTGCGCTGCCCTCCTGCCGTCATCAGGTCAAAGCTCAGCTGTCCATTAGGGCCTGAGTCGCGGTCCTCAGCCTGCACGCGGTACACAACAGTACCCATTTTCGTGGCCTCTAGTAGGAGCAGAGACTCAGAGGATGATGGGAAAAATATGGGAGCGTTATCATTCACATCTGCTACGGTGACCCGAACACGCGTCTCTCCAAAAGCTGGAGGGGAACCGCTGCGCGCTTGAATTTCCAAGTCGAAAAAGGGACGTGATTCATGGTCCAGAGGAAGGCTTGTTCTAAGTGCTCCAGTTTCCGGATCAATCATGAAATAACCATCTGGATCCCCAGCAGAGATAGTGTAGGTGACATCCTTAGAGACTCCTGGAGCGAGAGAGTGATGGGATAAGATACGTAAGCAGTGATTTAATCTAAAGCGACTTTGTACATTTTTTACAAGGACAATGTTCTTATGGAATTATTGGTAATGATTCATGGATCATCTCTTCAGTGATTCAACCTTTTGGTTACAACCCCAGATATTTAACTATTACACTACTCTATGAAAATGAAAATAGGGAAATACAATGAATGAAAAGTACAGACTAGGGATGCACAACATATTCAGTACATTACCATTCAAAAGATTGGGGTCGGTCTCTTTTGCTTAATGAGGCTGCATTTATTTGATAAAAAATACAGTAAAAATGTATTTCTATGTAATGTATTCCTATGAAGGTAAATATACATTTTTAGCATCATTACTCCAGTCTTCAGTGTCACATGATTTGCTGCTCAAAAAATATTTCTTATTAATGTCAATGTTGAAAACAGTTACTTTTGTGGAACCAGG
This sequence comes from Tiaroga cobitis, assembly GCA_030578255.1. NCBI lineage: Eukaryota > Metazoa > Chordata > Actinopteri > Cypriniformes > Leuciscidae > Tiaroga > Tiaroga cobitis. Next base: position 22,772,427 of record CM060600.1, read on the forward strand.
TTTCTTTGATGAATAGAACAGTATTTATTTTCTTTTGAAAATAATGCAAGTCTTTACTGTCACTTTTGATTAATTTAATGTGGAATAAAAGTTAAAAAATAAAAAATAAAAATCTCACAGAACCAATGAATGGTAGTGTAGGTACTACATTGGTTGTTGGACGATATAAAACATTTATTTATTTATCAGATTATATTGGATATCAGATTGTACTGTTAATTGAACATGCACATTTTTCATATTTTCACATTCCCCCAATTATTACATTAGGAAGATTCCATAATCGAACACTCACTTAAAGTTAATCTTTAAAATGTTATTAATTTGACAACACTGTACAATTTAATTAAATGTGTCTTTATCATATCTCAAAATGAATATCAATTTTTCATACTGTACATTATAATGACGTGATGCCTAAATTCACATGTGTTTCAGTTTTTTTTGTATTTTACTTTACCATTTATTTAGACAAAATAGTATTACATTTTAATATCGGACATTTATCAGTTATTTGCCATAACATGAAAATAATTATTGCCTTCCGTATCAGCCAGAACTGTAATATCAGTGCATCCCTAGTACAGACAGGTACTTCTTATAGAATCCCCCATTATTTTTCATTAAACATCCCAATGAAATGCCTGTGATGCCAGAAAATATACATCAACAAATAATAATTTCCAGCAACATGAGGTAGAGTGTAATCTGTGATGGATGTGACTGTTTAATGAGGTTCACGCAGCAGCTGCTGCTCTATTGCACAACTGGCTCAGCGAGAGTGAAAATATTCCTGATCAGGCTTTTCAGCACCCTTGACTGTCTCACAGACACCAGTTCATGGTTCAGAGAGCCAAAGCACTTAGCAGAGTTAGCAGAGCTATGCGAAAGTATGCAGCAGCACATGGCTACTTATTTTAGATGGAACATGGAAAATGCTGAAACTAACCATTCCTGCCGCTGGCTCTCACTACGCCAACCTCGGTTCCCCGGAGCACGTCCTCAGATACGGTGAAGAAGTACTGCGCTTGCTCGAACACCGGCGGAGCTACTGAGCCAGCCACAACACTGATGTTCACTCTGGCATTGACAGGTGCTGTGAGACCGCCTCCATCCCGTGCTGTGATCACCATGGTGATGACGGAGTTGGCCTTTCCATGCAGCGAGCGTGACAGAGAGATCACACCTAACAGCGAAAAAATGCAGTGAGAATACAATAAATCAAGATATGTAGGGTATGATCAGTCCTGAAGACTGTGAATGTGAAATATAAGGATATGGATGAGCAAGTTCAGTCAGCCAATCTGACAAGCGATTACTGGAATTAACAACAGGTTGTGGATACTGAAAAGGCCAAAAACCTTTACGGAAATTCTCAAAATCATCTAAAAATCACCTTAAAAGTAAAAATACACCACAAAAGAATAATAATAAAAAAAATTATAATTTGTTTTCCACGCAAGGAAGAAAGTCATACATTGAAAATCATGTTTTTCAAAGTCATTGAGAATTGGTGGAATTATTCCTTTAAAATAAATGTAATTTAATATTACATTTAAAAACAATAATAATAATATAGAATATGATATATGATATATATATATATGGTATATATATGGTGTATATATATGGTGTATTTACTGTATATATATATATATATATATATATACACACCATATATAAATATTCTATCTTATTATTATTATTATTGTTAAATGCAATATATTGATTTAAATTTATATTAAAGGAATAATTCAACCAATATATATATATATATTTATTTATTTAATTAATTAATTACAATTAATTTTATTGAACTACCTGTGTCCTTGTTGAGGGTAAAGAAATTGGATCCTCCACCAGGGACAGTATGATATGTCACTTTACCATTTGCACCAGCATCTGGGTCGTGGGCCGTTACCCTGACAACGGAGGTCCCAGGTGTGCTTTGTGTGCTCAAGCTGACGGCATAGTTCACCGGGTAGAATGTAGGTCTGTTGTCATTAATGTCCACCAGTGACACCTTCACATAGGCGGAGGACGCAAGGCCTCCCTGCAGCGAAAATATCATTTTATATTACTGACGATAACAACGACAGGATTGTGGATACTGTCACACTACTATCGAATCAATCTTGAAGATTTCTTGTGTGTAATAATGCAGAAGAATACTTCGCAGTGGGATATAATTGCCTTTCCAGGTTAAGAGAGGCCAGTGAGCTAGTATGTACTGCAGTCGGCCTGCTCGCTCTTCACAGGCAGCATTTTATGGCTGCATTAATAATTGAAATGGGAAACAAAAAGGCTATAAGCTTATAAAGGGAAATAGTGTGAGTGTGAGTGCGTGTGTGTGTGTGTGTGTATGTACAGAAATGTGCCCCTGAGACACTGCGGTTTATTGCCTTTTCATTTAGAGAGCTCATGATTGTTGTTACTGGCAACTGAGAGAGAAAGAATTGAGTGACTGGGCATCTAGGTGCTACACAACACAACTAATGGTCTTTTTTAATCAAACTTTATGCTTCTGCATTGATGGGATTTCAGCTCTTAAAGCTGCAGTGTATAATTCCAAATGGATCAGGTTTCCCCAAAAAGTTAAAAAGCATATTAAATGTATTAATGACCAGCATTTTTCCAAGTGGTCTCACATTTCTGGAAACTAACATACAATGTGGGTCTTAAAGAAATATTGCGGGTTGAGGTTAAGTTCAATCGCCAGCACTTGTGGCATAATGTTGAGTACCACAAAAATAATTGAATACTTGTAAATGACTTCTCCCTGCTTTGCTTAAAAATCTGAGCTACAAAGAGATCAGTGTTATTTTAGTATTATTTATAGTATTTATTAATATATTATTTTATATTTTTAGTTTGATTCTAGTATGATTTACTATGATTGTAGCATGATTTACCACGATACACCACATTCTAGTATTACTATGATTTACCATGTTTGTAGCATGATTTACCATTTTTTTGCTATGGTGCTTTAAATGGTTGCTATGGAGTTGCTAGGGACCTGGAACTGGTTGCTAGGGGGTCATTACTTATTGGCTGCTTGATAAGAGGAGTCACATGAGTGAGAGTGAGAGGGAGAGACGCAAGGTTCTCAGGACCTTTGGTGTCTGTGTGAAAGTGACAGTGTTGGATTTGAATTTCTGGAAATTCCGCAATGTTAAATGGGACTTTTTGGCCACTTTTTCGTCTGCTGTGCGAACATCGTACACCAATCGCTTAGAAAAGATATAGCACACCTCTCCTCAATGAGTCATTTGATGAAACCTCACTCATGGGTCTGTGACAAATGGTGTGGGAGGAGTAGCGCCCCAAATTTTTGTCCCGAAAAATAATAATAATAAGTATGAGCAATAACAATAATGATGCCTTGCCTTTGGCAAGCTCCACTAAATAGGGCCAATCCGTAAATGTTAAAATAGACAATGTATAGCTAAAAGAGGTAAACAATATGCATGTATGATTTTAGTGTGAACAAAAAATGCTTTCCAACCTTTGTCTAAAGTTATTCCCAATTTCCAATACAGGTGCAAACTAATTCCCTCACCCCATCCGTTGCAGTGACAGTGAAGTCGAAACTGTCTGGTCCTTCGTCTCGATCCAAAGCCACACTGGTGCAGATCTGTCCAGTCTCTTTATTGATGCTGAACTGACTGGGTGGAGCACTAGCAGGCCCGGATCCAATCGAATACGTGATGGCCCCAAATGACCCACCATCTGTATCATCTGCTTTTACCTGTGGAGCACAAACACAGAGAACGTTGTCAGAATTATAGTCGACTCATGTCATAAACCCTAGTCTTCACAGAGAGCAAGCAGAACAAGATTTAGAGGTCTAAATATGTTTTCATTCAAATAATTAATCAATAAATGCTGAGACTTCGGTATAGCCCCGTTAAATAACCAAGACACTCCAGACATAAATCCCCATCCCTTTGTAATTTCTTTCTCTCTGTCCTCTAGCTGATTGTACCATGGATTTACTGCCAGCTGGTCTGTTCTTGGCCGCACCTGTCTCATCAATCTCTCACAGTGGAGTGGGAAAACAAGAGAAGGCGGAAAGAGAAGGAGAAAAGTGTCTCCTCTCTACGATTCACATTCCCTGCCCTTGAATGCTTGGGTAAACGTCAATGGAAAGAGGGCCACTGTTGCTGAGAGATGGAGACTCCAAGAAGTGATGAGGTGGAGATAACTGGTTGAAGTTATTGGGCTTCGCCATAGGTGGAAAAATCTGACCTTGAGTTCAGAAGGGGCTTTTGCCAATTTATGGCGACATTAATGTGAGGACCGAAGCGTAGATTCATCAAATACATACCATGTGCAGCCATACAGTACTGAAAACACTGTTTTCACGAGGGGCAAATGTTACTGAGAGAATCTGGCATATTCTCAGGAGAATTCAGCGACTGTTACAGCAGTTGCTGAAGGCTAGGAAAGGGAAAATGTCTTGGATCTCTCGCATCTATGCTTCCACAAATCGTAAAAGCCTTTGTTTGTCTAGGAATCCTGCCCTCTCTGTGCACTAGTTTCTGTACTGCACCTCAATGATATGTTGGTGATATGACCAACTTAAAGGCTGGAAAGCAATCGGAAAACGTGTAAGAGACGGTCTGGATCGGGACAAACACAATCTTCTGGATGCAAAAGAAGGAGTCAGGATTGATTACACTACCAAAGTTTGGGGCAAGTAAGATTTTTTATTTTTTTTTTGTCAGAAATGACAGTAAAGACTTTTACACTGTTACAAAAGATTTATATTTAAAATAAATGCTGTTCCCTTTCAAGGGAACTTCGAGCTGCGTCAAACGCTGCGGGAACGCCCCTGCGTTGTGCGTCATGAAGCACGTATGGAATCAGCCCAATGGAGAGATGAAACGTCATAGGCGGGTGACGTCATCGACCAGGAAACTATAAAGCACCCCAAAAACACAAGCGCATTAGCTTCTGTGCTTTCAGTCGCGCTACATGTGAATCTGTCCCTGTGTGATATTGTCTGTCTTACATACCCTGCACCACACAAACAATTTATCCTATATATATATATATTGAGAGATTATGGTGGACGAACAGCAGTTTAGAAAGTGTGTTCCTCCCTGCTCGCGTTATTTAACGAGCGGGGATACACATGATCTTTGTGTTGTTTGTTTGGGAGTTCAGCATGCCCAGTTTGCTCTCGAGGGAGCAGACTGTGAGCATTGCGAGCGTTTGCCGTTAAGGACGCTCCGCTCCCGCCGATCGCTCTTTGAGGAGAGCGGTTCGGTGCGCGCTCCCCGCGGTTCGGGTCCCGCTTCTGCCGAGGCAGAGCGGCGGCGCTTATCGTGGGGATCGCAGATGGATCTCCAGTGACTCAGTCCCGGGTTCGGAAGCACGCGCTGCGGTTTCTTCCGCTCGGGCTGAGGCACCAATGCTGCAGCTATCCAGTTCTGAGGAACTTGATGTTGTTAGTGTTGAGGGAGATGTGGAGGATTCGCCACCCCACACTCCTGAGAGTGATGAGCTTATGGAGGTGTTAACAAGAGCTGTTGAAAAACTTAATATTGAATGGCCAGTGACTAGACAGGAGTCTGTTTCTAAATCAAAGTTGGATGAGAGATTTTTGCCGTCACGTGTGCAGCCTCCACGCCGGTGCCTGCCGTTTTTCCATGATCTCCACACCGAGGTGTCGAAATCATGGAGAAAACCGGTGTCATATAGAGTGTTTAGTCCCCAGACTTCATCATACGCTAATATTATGGGAGCCAAGGCTCATGGTTATGGTGCTTTGCCTCGTGTGGAAGAGACGCTTGCGAGCCATCTCTCCCCCGAAGCAGCATCATCTTTTAAGGCACGGGCATTACCCACCAAGCCTTTAAGAAACACTTCGGGTTTGGTGGGTAAAGCATATTCGGCAGCAGGTCAGGCTGCGTCATGTCTGCATACTATGTCAATCTTGCAGGCATACCAGGCTGATCTGCTAAGGGACATGGGTGAGAGTGAGGAGGTCAGTACTGACGTAGTTCGCGAACTGCGTCAGGCTGCTGATTTATCTCTGCGTGCCACCAGAGAATCGGCCAAATTAATGGGTCGTTCTATGGCAGCTCTGGTGGCCGCAGAAAGACATTTGTGGTTAAATCAGACTAATATTAAAGAGAGAGAAAAAGCTTTTCTTTTAGATGCTCCTCTTTCTCCCATGGGGTTGTTTGGTGATGCTGTGAATTCAGTTATCGATAAATTCCAGGAAGAAAAGAAACAAACTGCAGCTTTTAAAAAGTTTCTTCCCCTTAAAGTTCATGTCCCTGGGGCTGCTGGGCGGGAGCAGCCCCGGCCGTCTATGAGCTCATCACATAGAGCGCAGCAGAGGCAGAGTGTCGCGTCTCGTGCTCCCCCTGCTGGACAGTGGGCTCAGCCGCGACACTCTCAGCCGAAGCCTTCTACCAGTAGAACTGATCTGAGGACAGTTATATTGGCTAAGAAGGCTTCGGCTAAGAAGAAGTCCTGACGCCAAGTCGTTCAGGATACTGAGGGTGGTCCCCACCGAGGCGGAAAGGTGTTCACCTCTTTTTACAGTGCCCATTCCTCCTCGGTGCCCTCAGGGGCTCGTTCTGCCAACCCCGCCTTTATGCCGGGGCACAGACGATCCCAGCGAGCGCTTTCCCGAGGGACGCTCGCTCCCTCTGAGGAGGGTCTCAGAGCGGTCAGACCAGTTGTTCCCTGCCGGTGCGCCGTTACAGGGCGCTGCGTCTGCTGCTCAAGTTACACCAGAGGCCAGTCTCGAGAGGCTGATACCCTTAGTAGAATTTCTGGCAGAGTGGAAAAGCCTTCCAAAAATATCTCATTGGGTCCTGCAGACAGTAGAAAAGGGTTACGCGATCCAGTTCAGGTGTCGTCCACCAAAATTCAGAGGGGTTCTGCACACAGTGGTGGGCCCCGAGCAGGCTCTGGTATTGGAACAAGAGGTGAAAACGCTCCTTCAAAAGGAGGCTATAGAACGGGTTCCTCCTCCCAGTTTGGAGTCAGGTTATTACAGCCGATATTTCATTGTTCCAAAGAAGGATGGGGGGTTGCGTCCAATTTTAGACCTGCACATATTGAATCGCTCGGTAGGGAAGCTAAAATTCAAGATGCTCACTATCAAGCAGATCGTGTCTCAAATCAGGTCCGAGGACTGGTTTGTCACGATAGATCTGAAGGACGCATACTTCCATGTGTCCATCCTTCCACAACACAGGAAGTTCCTGAGGTTCGCCTTCGGGGGCGAGGCGTACCAGTACAGGGTTCTTCCGTTTGGCCTAGCTTTATCTCCCCGCACTTTCACGAAATGCATGGATGCAGCACTAGTGCCTCTGAGGCTTCAGGGCATTCGGATTCTCAATTACATCGACGATTGGTTGATTTTAGCTCAGACCGAGCAGATGGCGGTTCGGCATCGAGATGTCGTCCTCGCTCATATCAGAAAGTTGGGGTTGAGGCTGAACGCAAAGAAAAGTGTATTATCTCCTTCCCAGAAGACCACTTTTCTGGGTGTTGTTTGGGATTCGGTCTCGATGCGGGCGCGACTCTCTCCGACCCGCATCGCTTCGATTCTCTCAGCTGTGAAACAAGTGAAGCTAGGCCAGCTACTCACTGTCAAGCAGTTTCAGAGACTGTTGGGTCTGATGGCAGCAGCGTCCAACGTTATACCTTGCGGCCTTGTTGTACATGAGACCGCTACAGTGGTGGCTCAGGACCAAGGGATTCTCCCCGAGGGGAAATCCGCTCCGCACGTTCAAAGTCACGCGGCGCTGCCTTCGTGCTCTGGTCATGTGGACAGAAACTTGGTTCCTATCCAAAGGTCCTGTGCTGGGGGCTCTTTGTCGTCGCATAACGCTAACGACGGATGCTTCCCTCACAGGGTGGGGGGCGGTCATGAGTGGTCGCCCAGCCCAAGGTCTGTGGCAGGATCATCATCTATCGTGGCACATAAATTGTCTAGAGATGTTGGCCGTGTTTCAGGCTCTGAAACACTTCCTAACAGACCTGAGAGGCCATCATGTGTTAGTTCAATCAGACAACACGTCGGTGGTCTCTTATATAAATCATCAGGGGGGCCTGCGGTCTCGCCGGCTTTACAAGTTGGCCCGTCAGATCCTCCTGTGGTCCCAAGGGAAGCTACTATCTCTGAGAGCAATGTATCTCCCTGGGTATTTGAATGTGGTAGCAGACTCCCTGTCGAGGCAGGGGCCGAGGCCAGGGGAATGGAGACTCCACCCCGAGGTGGTGGAGCTCCTTTGGTTGAGTTTCGGTCGCGCCGAGGTGGACCTATTCGCTTCCAGGGAGACCACGCATTGTCATCTGTGGTTCTCCATCAGTCATCCAGCCCCCCCTGGGGTTGGACGCTATGGTGCAGCCGTGGCCGAGGTCACGTCTGTACGCCTTTCCCCCGATTGCTCTGTTACCAGGAGTTCTGGAGAGGGTCCGCCGGGACGGGGTCAGTCTACTACTAGTAGCCCTGTTCTGGCCGGCCCGAGTATGGTTTGCGGACCTGATTTCTCTCCTGGACGGTTCTCCTTTGGAGCTCCCGGTCAGGAGGGATCTACTCTCCCAGGGGGGGGGCACGATACTTCACCCCCGCCCAGAATTGTGGAAACTGTGGGCTTGGCCTCTGAGGGGGCCCAGCTCATAGACTCCGGTCTCTCAACCGAGGTTGTTGAGACCATTCTTAACTCCAGAGCTCCATCCACGAGGAAGCTTTATGCCTTGAAGTGGAAACTTTTCACTTCTTGGTGTGGAGAACACCTGCAGGACCCAGTTAACTGCCCAGTGGGTGCAGTGCTGGAATTCCTGCAGGAGCGCTTCTCCACAGGGTTATCCCCCTCCACACTAAAGGTGTATGTGGCGGCACTAGCTGCTTACCACGTCCCTTTCAGTGGAGTTTCTCTTGGGAGACACCCGCTTATAACTCGTTTCCTCCGTGGCACTTTGAGGCTGAGGCCAGCAGTTCGTACGAGGGTGCCGACTTGGGATCTGGCCGTTGTATTAGAAGGTCTTTCCCTAGCTCCTTTTGAACCTATCGAAGAAGTTCCCGAGAAGTTTCTCACTTTTAAGACTATCTTTTTGCTTGCTATCTCTTCACTAAAAAGAATCGGAGATTTGCAGGCTCTGTCGGTTTCACCCTCGTGCCTGGAATTTGCACCTGGCATGGTTAAAGCTTTTCTGCATCCTAGACCAGGTTATGTTCCTAAGGTTCCTACTAATATCGTTAGACCTACGGTTCTGCAGGCTTTCTGTCCTCCTCCATTTATGTCATCGGACCAGGAGAAACTTAATTCACTCTGCCCTGTTAGGGCATTAGACGCTTATGTCCACAGAGCTGCCCTGTGGAGGAAATCAGAACAACTTTTTGTATGTTTCGGGCCACCCAGGAAAGGGTGTCCTGCGTCTAAACAGAGAATGAGCAAGTGGGTGGTCGAGGCTATCTCACTTGCTTATGAGTCGGCTGGCCAGCCTTCACCTTTGGTTGTCCGAGCTCACTCTACCAGGAGTATGGCTGCTTCTAAAGCTCTTTTGTCGGGGGTTTCCCTGAGTGATGTTTGTGATGCGGCTGGATGGTCTTCACCGCATACTTTTATTAAGTTCTATGACCTAGACTTAAGCTCTACCCCTGGGGCACAGGTGCTCTCGTCCTCTGTGCGCTAGTCTCACATGACGGTCATTTGGTCCTATGGCGACGTGGGTATTCGCGTTCCCGCAGCGTTTGACGCAGCTCGAAGTTCCCTTGAAAGGGAACGTCTCGGTTACGTATGTAACCCTAGTTCCCTGATAGGGAACGAGACGCTGCGTCGCTCCGCCATACTCCCGGCACTCCCGTTAGCGCTTCCTTCAAGCCTATCAGAAGCTAATGCGCTTGTGTTTTTGGGGTGCTTTATAGTTTCCTGGTCGATGACGTCACCCGCCTATGACGTTTCATCTCTCCATTGGGCTGATTCCATACGTGCTTCATGACGCACAACGCAGGGGCGTTCCCGCAGCGTTTGACGCAGCGTCTCGTTCCCTATCAGGGAACTAGGGTTACATACGTAACCGAGACGTTCTGTCTATTCATTAAGACATTTTTATGAACACTCTTTTTTTACATTGCATGTGCAAGCTTGATTTTTAGAGCTTGATATTTCCCTTAAAGAAGACTGTCCAATAGCTGGAAAGACAAACTTGTGAAAATCCATGTAATTTTTTAATCAGATGAGGTCAAGTTCATAATGAACTGGAAACTGGAAAAATCTGTTTCAATTTATGTTTTCCTACCAAAATCTACTCCAACAGTTCATATATAATCATTAAGAAGATGTTAAATAAAGGATAATATACAGTACGGTGGTCATTATCACAAAATATAAACCCACGGGGGATTAGGAGACTCGTCTCACGCTCAAGAGGTTTTTTTTTGTGATTATCCTTCTTATTACACAGCTATTTATCAAATACTGTAAGTAAATAAATAGAATGAAATACATTTCAATATGACATTATTTCAATATGTAGAAGGAAAAGACTAGGCCTACAGAATGATACAAGAGACAAGAAACATGGTAAAACAGACAATTATACAGTTTAATGGTCATTACAAAAAATAATTGACTGCAGAATACTGCAGCAACTGAACTCTCAGAATCAAGCAATCAGAATCTCGTGAAATGCAGAATTATAAAAAAATTTGCTATTTTGAAGCTAGTAAATCGGTTGACGGCGAATAAGTTTAAAGAAACCACAATCACATTTCACACACGCCACCACAGATAATCTTCTTATTGTCACGGCAGTATAACTGCAGCTGTACAGCTGATTCACATTACAATCCTGACATGGTAAAAACAGAGGATACAGAACTTAAGAGTCTCAGGCTCCTCAACAGGGCTCCTGCTACCGGAAAGGTTGAGGTCACGACCCCTCAGCTCTGCTTTATGCTGTGACCCCTCTCCCACCATGATGCTCTCTGTAAACAATATTACTCTGGTGGTCCACAAAACGTCCCATTCATCAACTCCATAAAGACCTGTAGACCCTAGTGCCTGTAACACAACAAAGGGCTCCTTGCAAAACATTAAGGGGAAATGACCTTTGACTCTGCCGGGCCTGCAAATATTTAATACGGTTGGCTCTGGAAGAAGTTTCGTAACGTTGCTTGCTGCCATTTATGAGGACTGCAAAAACCTGTTCTTTAATGCAATCTAGAGGATGTGAAATCTGGCCAAAATGGCAAGGTCAAGCTAATTTTTCTTTATGGATCCTGATCTTTTTCCCATATCCATTCCAATAATATTTTGCAAAAACAGGAAGTATAAAAACCGCAAGAGGATTGTCCTGTCCGGTTGCCAGCTGTTAAAAGCACAACTTAACTAAATATTCAGTACTGGTTGGAAAAAATCTTAAGGCTGGTTCACACCAAGAATGATAACTGTAAAGATAACTCTAACGATAATAACTATATTACATCCACAACAGCGGACGATAAGACTCTGTTTATTATAAGTGCACGCTGAGTTTTGTCCTCTGCCTCTTTAAATGCTCGAGCTTTTTAAAGCAGGATGAAGTCTGATTGGCTGTCATTGCTTTTTATTGTTCATCAGCTGGAAAAAATGTGATTCCAATGATATCGTTCCTCTGTACCGTTATCGTTATAGTTGTGGTGTTAACTTTTATATTTGTGGTGTGCTATACTTTTATATTTAGAAAGATTTTTAGAACTATATCTTTATCATTATCGTTATAGTTATCACTCTTGGTGTGAATGGGCATTTATTCTGGTTATGAAAAAATATAAATTCTAAGATATTTTGATTCTCATGATGTACTGATTCGCATGATTCTCTTTATGTACTGCTTTTAGTTTGTTTAAATAAATATTTTTTTTAAAGCCTAAATAAATTGCAAAAATCCGATTCTCATTTAAAAAAACAAATGGTATAAAACTATTTATATACTGTATCATGAAATAGTAGTTATTCTGCCCTTATTAAAAAAAGAGATTTAAAATTCTCATTAAAATAATGCAAAAAACTAAATAACACAAAACACAAACAATGCAATGCAAAAATATTAATTTTATTATTATAAATAATATACATTTTATTTTTATATCAAGATATAGTTGTGTTGTGCTACCTTCAATTAAAAAAAAAATAAAAAAAAGTAACAAAACAAAAATATTATGCTTATTTCCACAAATAATATACATTTTAAATATTTATATGTCATGGTAGTTTTTGTTGTACTGACGTTTAAATGAACTGATTTAAGAATGCAGTATTACAATAACCTTTGAGAATAATTTTAAAATCTGATCTTGAGGTTCAATTTTTACAAATCAAAATCAAAACACTTGCTCAGAATGCTGTCCATATTTCACAATGCATTCCCATGTGCACTTCATGACCCGCTCTGGAAGGCCGTAGCAGCTTGCTGGTGTTCTGGTGACAGGAATGGCTCATTTGTGCAGTGATAAACCAACAGGTGAACGTGTCCTCCAGAGCCCGACGGTGGAGCCAGATCTCGACCTGAATGAGACCACCACTGCTCATATTCTGCTCTGCAGTGGTCAACTCTTTTCCATCTGTTTTTACCATTATCGCTGTTGTTTCCTGTTGGGATTACGTGTGGTGAATTACTATCTTTCTGACAAATCAAAGCCCTACGCCTGTGTTCTTGGGATATTTGGGTAAAGTGGCTGGGATTAAGCATCTGCGATAATGATTCGTCCTGGGACGCTGTGGTAGCCAGATTTTAGTCCCAGGGCGCTGATAGAAACAAGCCTAGCCCACCTGGTGAGCATGACCTCTACACCATCCCTTTTTTCAGAGAAGACTAGAGCCGATCATTTATACTGCATTAGAGAATAAGAAAAAAGGGAATCCAATAAGATTCAAACATCAAGACTGTGTTCAAGCTGTGGATGATTTGATCAAGTGTGTGTGGTAATGGGGCATGAAGGTCTAGAGGGTTCGACTGAATGTGTGTTTGTGAGGTTGGGAGGGTGAAAGAAACCTTCTTTAATAAACAGGTCGCAGGTGAGAAAAGCATTAAGGGGCCCGGTGAGGCGTCCTGCCCCCTTTGGGGCTTGAGGGGTGGAGGTCTTATCAATCTGTATGCAACTTTGCTGCGAAAATTACAAGCACATTTTTTTCTTTATTTTGACTCATTATCATTTTGTTCTATTTTCTCTCAAGAGATATTGATACATGGAACTGTTTTAGTCCATACAGTGACAATCAATGGGTTCCAAAATAACATTGGACTCTCATTATACAGACAAAAACAGTTGAAACATTCTTTAAAAATTTCTATTTTATTTGTGTTATAAATAAAACTAGTAAGTAAGTAGATAGATAAATAAAAGGAACATTATCAGATGTAGTCAATAAGCTTGAATTAAAATTGTATTATATATATATATATTTATTTCAATTACATGCTATATAATTATATATCATTTATATTATTTAATTCTCATTTAATTATTTGTGTAAATTTGACATTTATTAAATTAATTTGTATATTTTGTTTGTGTATACATAGAAAATATTATACAAACTAATTTAATTTATGTACAATATTTTCTGCTTGTGTAATAATAATACATTTTAAAACAATAAACAAATAATAGAAATTACACACACACACAAAATATACACTGTGTATGTTGTGTTTGTAATAAATAAATGATATATAAATGATATATTATATATATACATATATAAAACACAAAATTATAAAAATGTGTTTATTTAACTTATTACCAATTACACAAATAAATAAATATAAATGATACATTATAATATAAAATCTATGTATTCATTTATCAGCTGAACATCCGAACAGAGTTTGTACACTTCACAAGAGAGAAAAAGGTCAGCGAGTCTGCAGACTGAAAGTGGGCCGCCAAGATTTTCTGCACACTCATCAGTGCCAATTAAATGTAAAGCTGTCTAGTATTTCTGCACACGTGCAAGAATCCATCGGCCATTCTGGCATCAATCAATCTGATAGTCCTGACCAGAATTCCCATCAGCATCACTCCATCCCTTATTCATCAATAAATTAAACGACAGACACTGAGGGTTTCTCAACGTCACAAGAAACAAATCACTAACTCGCCATGCTTTTCACAGCAGATCAATAGTGTCGAGACACATTCAGCCCACAACAAGCAACTAGAACTTTCAAACACCACTTAGTCTTTCTGTTATTACCAAACTCTACAGTTTAATCAGAGACTTGTGCAAACGTATTGCAATAATTCTGTGCTCTGCCGTAGAGACTCATCCATTCCCTATCCAGAGCTGCTCTTGGGACAAGTGCTCCCGGAAAGTAGGACTTAACACCATATGCCGTAATTCATGGCTTTCTTGGGTTGCAGACCTCTCAGGAGGATGAACACTGCCATAACTAACCAGATGAACTCTGATTAGAGGAGCAAAACTGTAATTGAAGAGTTGCATATACTGAATGATCATGTGGTACAGTAGATGCTTTCCGCTAAAACCTCTCAAGAACTGGTGCAATAAATCACGAGCCATGAAACAGCAGTTTCATATTAGTTCATATTAATCTTGACTTACATTACTGAATTTATCACAGCAACTAATGTGCAATATGTTCTTTTGCCTGATGTCGCCCCACTGCACTCCACAGTATAAAGAGAAGTTAAAGAATTACATCCAGGACAAGGACAAACTTCAAAACACGTACAGCATAATGTGTGTATTTAGGGGGACATTTAGTTTGATTTTTTTTTCAAACTCTCTCAACTTCACAAACATTCAACAAGATCTGTAATAATATATATAATAACACACTGATGAGTGATTGCATTATACTGTACATGGTCACTTCCTAAATTCCAGTGGTTTCTTCAGTTGTTTCAAGCTGTCTATGTACGAGAATCTTACAGAGCGAACAACACAACAAAATTGTCTGTGGTTTTCCCAGGGTCACTGCAATTTTAAAAGTGCAATAAATGGTTTGTTATTACATTGCTTACAGTCTCAAACATGTGGTCTAAATTATTAATCTAAGAGTTTATCTTTTGCTAGCATCCAATGTCAAGAGGCTGATACTGTAATTTATCTGCATTTTTAACATGAATGTTTTTTGTTTTTTTAACACTGAAGGCAAGACATCCTTTTCAAATACACATGAACCCACTGACCCAAGTACAGGCTCATACAAACAATTTCAGATAAGACAACAGATCTATTACAGGTCACTGCTTGTCCAACAGACAAATTTGTGTTATTTTTACATGGCTCAGCAAACTTATAGAGTTTCTCGCTAATGCACACAACCTTGATATCTGTAATTCAAGATCACCTGGTTAATCTCCGATTTCTCGTTTCGTTCCCAAGGGAATCTGCCTCTTTTAAAATCGCAGGGGTCAAAATAAGTAAAAGAAACTGAGAAAATCCTCTACTACAATGTCTCAGGTCTATATCAAGATAAGCAGCAGTGCTTTGGATGTGATTAATTGAGAGCTAAGCTAGATGTCCTTTCCTTCACCGTGACCTTTCTGCCGATCCTTTTCAAAGAGGTTGTGATTGGCAGTTTGTTTGATTTAAGATGAAATCATTTCCAAGGACTCCCATGTATATGTCAGAGTATCTAGACACATGCTTAGATCTGGATTAGGAATCCAGACAGTGAAAACTACATTTGAGGGTCTCTGTATTGAATCTGAGCATTTGTGAGGCACAGCAATTTAGTTATTTATTTAAATGGATAGTTCAGCCAAAAAAACAAAAAAAAAAAACAGTGAAGGGTAACTGACAATCAATGGGGTCCAAAATAACATTGGGCTCATTGACTTTCAATGTATAGACAAAAACAGTTGAAACATTCTTAAAAATCTTCTTCTAAAGAAAAAGTCACTCTACAAAAAATGCACTACTTTGCAGAATTTACAGTTTTAGACATTATTGATCTTTAGATTAATATTTAAAACATATTTACAAAAAGTAATGATTCAACATAGATCTAACAAGTTTTTCCCCCCTTCAGGGGAGGGTCTGGACTCTGTAAATATGGATTGGTTTGGTAATTTAAATCTTTTAAATAGTTCGTTCCCTTGGCAACATGAATAATGTATCAAGTTCAATACAGTTCATAAATCAAAACCCTAACATTTCATTTTCAACATATCATTAACCATCACAGAGAGAATGTAAAACCAGACTAACCATCACTAGTCTTATTAATTAATGTAATCCCTTAACTGACATATGGTGTTATGAAGGCCAGATTGCACCAGAACACTCAATTGTCATACTATATAAAAAACTAAAATGAAAAAATTAATCAAAGCTCATAAATCAAAACCCTAACATTTCATATTCAATATATAATTAACCACCACACAGAGAATTTAAAACCAGACTAACCACCATCAGTCTTGCATATTAATGGGAGCCTTTAACTGGCATATGGAGTTATGAATGCCAGACGGAACCAGAACTTCCCACACTATGGCAAATGGCAGTTCAAAGAGGAAGTTGGTCTGGCATTCATATGCCACTGTTAAAATATAAGGTCTATTATAAGAAGTGGTAAAAAAAGAGGTGGTTATTTTGGAGCAAACCAAAATGAGACGGCAAACCATTCTGTTCATTAATGCTTTACTAAATAGCTGACTGAAAAGCACATTGAATATTCATTGATTAGTGCAAGTGTACTTTTGATCGATACTTTCTAGTAATGTTATGCACAGGATTCACTCCTTTAAGGCTAAGGGTAATTATTAGAATAAATACCGATCAGAAATTTGTTACATTCCCAATTTCAGAAATGTACTGCAATTATGGTGTTATTTTTTTTAATGGGACAGTTTGGGGTATAATAATCATACTAAAATATGGAACAAGAAGTTTTTCATTTTACACCAACAGTTTGGTTACTCTGTTGCATTTCTTCTATGATTAGAAACACAACTGTGCCACTAGAACCCACTGCAACTGTTGTACTTTATTTATAATCTAGACATAACATCCCTTATATTTTCTCTCTGGTGGTGTAATGTGAGGAATATTCTACATTTTTGTGTGGCCATATAGTTATGGAGAAGGAAGAAAACATTCATATTCTAACAAATCCATAAAAATCATAAAAACCTACTTTTGTATTTGGAACTTGTCAAGTGTTAACTTGGGACCCAAACCTTTCGGAGCCCCTAAAGTTACATGATAAAGTAAAAAATATATGGGATGGGAGGAAAAATAATATATCAATGCTTTTGCGTTCTCTCACAAAATGTTTTGTGTTCTTCCGAGAAACTTTCCATTTGCTCGCAAAATGTTTACGTTTCCCTGAGAAACTGCAAAACGAAAAGTTTCATGGGAGAATGCATAATGGGAATCTCATTGCGTTTGAGAACGCAAAAGCATTAAAAATACATTTTTCCTCCAATCAAATATACATATATATATAGTTTTATCACCATGTCCCTTTAGGGCTCTGTACTAAACAACTGAGTTTTAGTATTAGTAGTATTCCTGCCTCACTGTACCCATACTGTACCCAAAGGTCGCCTTGTATTACAGTGAAAATGCTACTCGAATTAGGAATACAAAAGCATAAACCCAGAGACAAACCAAATAAGGAGAAATGCTTCCAGACTCTTTAGTGAATGAAAATTCATTACTTCCAGAACACATTGTCATTGAAATTTAATTTCTATGTGAGAAAACTGTAATTAAGTAGGACAGTGATGGACCAGGGACAATCGAGCATACTCTAAACTGGCAACAGATGAGAGCAGACAGATTCCAACCACTTCTCTTTCTCAATGGATCTATGTCTCAACAACTGCAAACCACACTGGCGAACTCCACTCAGTGCTGTTTGTGTAACACGCTGCACCTTTAAGAAAATTTATGGGCAAGAGCATCTCGCTTCGAGGCCCTGAGCTATGCATCACTACAGAGAATATAAAAGGCTGTATTTTAGTGGTTTTACAATGAAGAAAGGGTACAGTGTGGATGTTTTTCTTCCCTACAGCTTTTGCAAGATGCCAAAAGAGTCTTATTTTCCTTTTAAAATTTTGTGGGATCTGGCCTGGGTCTTCCTTCCAGACTTGTGTATGCTTTTGAACTGTATGCAATTCATGTTGGTTGCTTCCAATTTGTATTTCATGGCAGAAGTATGTACACAGACGAGAAAAGTACAAACATGTTATACATAATTCATTCCTCTACTTTGGCAACTGAGGTTTGGAAACGGTCGTATGCTCTGTTTAGGGGGTGATGTGCTCATTGGAACATCATAATACCCTTTTAGAAAATATTTTCTGCCTACTTCCAACTTTCTGGCAAAGTCAGAATGCATTGGAAGAAAACACTTGATTTTTCCTCTTATACGTGCACTTGTCTTTTGTCTGAATTGTTAACAATGTATCCTAAAATGCACCCGAGCACATCTACCTTACTATCCCAGGCACTGTAAAGTGGATTTATGTGATTGTTCTGATGGAGCCTGGGGACCAATCCCGTTAAATGCAGGCTGATTAGCATCCCCGCTAGGCCTCTAATGAATGTGAGAGAGGCAAGAGCTCTCCCAGATCTGGCTAGGGTTTCCTCATCGGTTCTGGCCTGGGACAGCACGCACACTCATCTATACATGCACACTGATTGTAGCACTTCTAAAAAATAAAATAAAAATCCAGAATGTCATTACCACTTATTCAAGAGAGGAGCATGTAATCACAAGGAAAATATTTCTTAAATTGTACAGGGATACATGAGGGAAACTATTTTATAACAGGGTCAATGACAAATAAGAGTGTCTAGGACAAGCAAGACTTCTTTTAGCACATGTAGTATTTCAAAAACACGTGCTAAGTTCTTAGAAATGTACTTTTGTACTTTTATTCAGCAAGGACACATTACATTGATCAAAATGATCATTATAAATTAATCAGACATGTATAATGTTACAAAAGGTTTATACTGTATTTCAAAGAAATACTGTTCTTTGGAACTTTCTATTCATTAAAAAACCCTGCTTTTTTAATAATTGTTTCCACAAAAATATTAAGCAACTTTTTTCAACATTGATAACAAGAAGAAATTATTCTTGGGCACCAAATCAGCATATTAGCACAATGATGTTGAAAATTCAGCTATGCCATCACTGGAATAAATTACATTTTACAATATATTAAAATAGAAAACAGTTATTTAAATCGTAATAATATTTATCAATATTACCTTTTTTTACTGTATTTATTAGATTAACCAAAACCATCCAATCATCTTACTAACCCAAACTTTGAACAATAGCGTATGTTGAACACTGACCCAACAACCAAACTGTCAATGGTAGCTTCACTAAACTAAGCTAACAAGCAAGGTATTTATATTTAAACACTAGTTTAGTGCGTTTCTGCAAGAATATTCTTAACAAGCAGTCAAATCCCTGTGATGTTAGTGTAAAAGTACTGATTGGTTGATATAAATGTCTTGATGAAAGTATTAATGTTGATCTACTGTAGGAACATGTTCTACTGGGATAAAAAAAAACATAGTTCAATGAAAACCTTGCTTATACTTGAAGCCCACAGTAGTTTATAATCATTTTCTGCCCATAATATGAGTACAAGCCCATTGATCCATTGATATTACCTCAGTGATGCTGACAAAGTGCAGGCCAGAAACTAGAAGAACGCTGTTCTCCTTCTCCAATACGTCCCCCGATCCCTGACCTTGAATGGCACAAACCTCACATCTCAACACTCTTACACTAAGTGATCCCAGCCCTAAGGAAAAGGGAATGAGGATGGAGGGGAAAAACAAGGGAGAAGGGAGGAAAGAAGGGAAGAAACATAGCATCATCATCCCAACTTCCCCACTCTTCGTCTCCTCTCGGATGGTGTGGTCTTGATTACAAGGCCGCCCGAAACCCAAACAACATTAGTGCAGCATAAACTGACCCTAATATATAACCTACAATGCCTTTCAATGCAGTCGCCACTGTGTATCTTAGTGTATCACAGCAGTATCTTAGTCACCTGCCTCACAACAGCTCTTTTGGATGGGGGAGGATGGGCCCAGTAAGAGTGGAAGGGAAGGGATTTAAGAAAAGGGGCGGAGCTAAAACTCAACATCCTCTCCGGTCTGGGGGAGTTCAGTGGATAAGCATGAGCTGTCAAAGCCCCATAAACATGGGCAGACAAACTGTGCTCTCCCCCAAAACATGGTCCTGTTCTCCATACGGTATCACTTGAACTCAAGCGCACAGAGCACCAGGAGTCTTTAAGCTTATTGAGTTATTAATGTATGCAGGCGTCAGGTAAATCATTCTGAACCCCAAGAGAAGAAATGAAAAAAGTTTATGTGTATGTCAGTTTTTTGTAGCATTACAGTATCTGTAAGACTTTTTGGCCTTTATTTACAGGACTGTATGAAGTTATCTTCTGGACCACAACTCTGGGTTGATTCTTCTTAAAGGGATAGTTCACATAAAACTATAAATTCTGTCATCATTTACTCTTATGTCATTTCAAATCTGTATGACTTTCTTTTCTTCTGTGGAACACACAAAACAAGTTATTTTGAAGAATGTTTCAACCATTTTTATCCATACAATGAAAGTCAATGAACAAATAACATTGGACTCCACTGACTGCCATTGTATGGACAAAACATGCTGAAACATTTTTCAAATGTCTCACTTCCACTTTCCACAAAACAAAAGTAATACAGGGTTGGATTGGAACCTCATGAGGGTTAATAAATGATAGTTTTTTTTGTGTGAACTATCTCTTTAAAAAGTGATTATAAACAAAACCAAGAGCATGGCCAAGTTGGTGAATTTGAGGTTCCAGACACCCAGACTACAAAGGCAAGATTTGTCATTGCTATCAACAATTTCTGCCTGTAAGTTTACAAATTACATACAAGTATTCAGAAATACGCTGACAGTCACATTTGGCATTGATTACGGCAGAGTCCTGCTTTTCCTGTCATAAGTTTTAACCATGGCTGACAAACAGTTGATCAGACTTAGTTTAAATTTCAGTATACGTCCTCAAACATGAAAAACAAGGGTTGGATGTCACAAAGCTGAATTCTATTATCACACTGTTGACTGTCCACTATAAGTCAATGTGAATTGCCATCTGTTTTACTTCCGCAATGTGATGTAATCTGCAACATGAATCAAAATCAGCATATTAGAATGATTTCTGAAGATTATGATTAAAGATTATTTTTTCTTTTGAACAATGTGTGTAGATGAATCATTCACAGAAAGTATAAACCAGGTCCATTTTGTTTGCACATTGATTTTGTGTTTTGTTTTTTTTAAAAGTGACCGTTTCATTTTTATTACAAATCTGTTTCTAATTTGATCAGCTGACATATCCTGTCATGTTGAACTAACTTAACTAACACTAATGTTACACACTCCACCTGCAGAGGTACACACACTGCCTCTGGTCATGGCCCGTGGACCTGTTGCGGGTCAAGGTCATAGGTCAGCAAGATGTCGTCCAGTTCTTTGTCAGCCCCTAGGTCAACCCCTGACCCCTGGCTGCTAAGCGGCAAACGCAATCCTTTCACTACATCTAAAATGAGCTGTTCATTAGGACTGTGACACATGCCACATAGGCAGACAATGAGAGACCACCTGTTATCTTTAAATAAAACACATGCACAAACTTCTGTGGCCTCCGCTCATCTCTTTGCATAGGAGCAAATAAATTCAATTAGGAAGAGAGATATCCTGAGGCATGATGTTGCTGGCTTTAGTCAGAGGGTCAGGGGCTCTGCCTGACCTCATTAAACTGTGGATAGCTGTAACATGTTGGCTTCATCTCCATATCCCAAACTTAGAGAGCAAGTGTGAGTTTGTAATACACACTCACACTTGCTTGCTAAATTTGGGGTGAAACATCGAACCCATTTCAGTGACATGTGAGTTCAGAGGTAGTGCTGAACTCTAGCAGGGCAGTTATGAATCAGGGAGGTCATGAGATTATGGTTTCATTTGAGCATTGCAAATGAAAACTGTGAGAAAAGAGGGGCCGGGCAACTCGCATTCATTAGAGAGAATTATGGGAACACAATGACAGTGAAAAATGCTAAACATCTGATCAGAGCATGGATTTCAATCAAATGTGCTTTTCTGTGAAGAATAATCACAGTGTACATTGTATATTCTTTAAAAACTTTTCTTGAATCCATAATTAATCTTTTTAGCGAATGAGTCATGTTCATTCCATCTGTCTGAACAAGAGACATGATACTTGGTCAGTTTGTGATTCAGTCTTGTTCAAAACAAGGCAAACAAATTACGAATAGGCGAAAATGTAACAAAGACGTAATTGAAAGTATTACATTTTATGCTATAATTGTTGCATTTTTTCTATAGCTTGCTAACAAGTCAGTGCCAAAAGGTTGAAGAATGGAGGTCAAAATATAGATTTATTTTGATGCTAAATGATGCTTAACACTCTTTCTGCGGTCTCGAAACCATTTTGTAGGGACAAATAAATTAATAAAGGATAATACGATTTGTTTCAGTAAAAAAAAAAAAGCTTTTTTTAAATCAGCTGTGTGAATGATTCAACAGCAACAACAAAAAACACACTGGTGATGAACCTGAAGAAAGGGCCACTGCATGATTCAGTGAATATTTGTGTGAACTCACTGCAAAGATTCAAATCACTGGGATGAGTCAATTAAACATGATCTATTAAGCACAAACTAGAAATGTTTCAGAATGTTCAGAGCCAAGCGTTTTCAGAAACAAATAATGAAAACATACAGAATAATCCTTGAGAACGTTAAAACAATAATGCTTACAATAACTTCCCCCCCCCCATCTACATGACAGAATGTATAAAAAAAAAGACTTTTGGAAGAGTCAAATTTAAGCTGCATAAGAAAAAAAAATAAAACATCTGAGGCCTGAAATCAATTACCCGAACACAGGGAACACAGACCGAAGTATGGAGCGAGCAGGTCAGTTCTACATCGTTTTCCTATCTCATGTAGCTAATGACTCAAGTCTTATCACCACCCCATGACTGAGGCCCATGAAAGATGGAAATCATTTAAAACCACATCCCTTGACCTTGTTCCCATAGTATCACCACAGAAAAGAAAAATGTCTACCGACCAACTTTTGAGATTCATACCCACTTCATTCCTGGAATTCCTCTTGGTTTTCTACTACATCAACACAACTTTAAGTTTCCAGAAGTCATGGGACCACCTACTATAACCTGTGAGGTCAGTTCAAGGGCTGGTCATTGAGTTGCAAGTGTGTCTAAAAGGTTTCCAGGCATTGTGGGTTGTTTTTCTGCTCCTTGACTGGGACAGAAATTACTTTAATAAGTCTTGATATGAAACTCGACACAATTTCACAACCAAAGCTCTGCTTTTGCGAAATGCCCTTTGATGTGAGCTTACAACAGAGATCTACTGCACATACCATCTTAATGAAATAATAATGAATAATTCAGAAATAATATAAATATAAAAATTGCATATAAAATATAATGTAATTATAACATTACTTTAAACAATGTAGGGTTGAGCAAGATAGCTAAATAAAAAAAATAAAAAGTCAGACCCAAAAAATTATATTTAAAAAATATAACATCACACAACAAATAATATAATATTCTATAACACTGACAGACTGAATTTATGGAATTAAACAAACTTATCACCTCTAAAGCACCTCTAACAATCCTTATATTCACAATGTTGATCCATTTTTATAAATTGCAAGCATAATTATTGCTAGCATATCATTAATGTTATAATCATTACTAATATATATATATATATATATATATATATATATATATATATATATATATATATATATATATATATATATAGCCCAAATTTCAAGATGTCATAGCATTTTGTATTTCTTTTGTTCGTTGTATAATGAAGGATGTTAAATTGTATGAATGAATCCATGCTTTAACAAGGTTGAGAGAAAGGTCACAGGCAAAAATGCTGCTCAAGATTCACTTATTCAATGCAAATTAGAGAGAGGAGGAAAGAAAAAGAGAAAGATATAGAGTAGGGGGTAAAATAGAAGAAAAAGGGTGATTAGAAGGCTGAAATGGGGGGAAGGGAGAGAAAAAGCACCTCCCTTGAGAGTTCTGCTTAGTGTTCAGGCCTTGAAAAACACTTGAGCAGAACCCCTCCAATCTGACTAATGGAAGCCATATTGAATTAGGCCGTGGTGAACACATGCAGCAGATTGTAGAAGGTGACTCACGCACACTTTTATGACCACAGAAATCACAATAAATGCCGGCCAATTGATAGCTGACAACTGTGTAAGCCGCCAAAATCCAAGCTTAAAGTGACATATTGCTCTCAGTCGAACAATAACTAGATTTTGTTTTTGTAAAGGCGCAGTATAGTTCTCTTAACCTGATTTACACCGCATTGACCGATCAAGAGCTTTGTGGGTGTGGAAATAGAAGCGCTGTTTGTTTATTCTGGACTTATTCTGGGAACCAAGCTTATTGATCATAATAACACATGCTGTAAAGGGTTAAAATCCCAGTCAGGGTCCCAAAGGAGCTGTGTGAATATGAATCAACGATCAGTACCCCGGGGAACATTAACTGGAGGACGTGAATTAATGGAGGAAAGACTGTTTGGGGAGCAAAGAGAAAAGTAGAGACCGATGAAGAGATGGGAGATCTCTTGAAACAGTTTCAAACAATAAGACATCCCCTTTTAGACTACTAAAGGTCTGTGTTTTATGTATTGCGCTGCTTGTGGAACAAGCAAGGCATTATTTATTTGAACTATCTTGTACCAGAAAGGAGTTACGGATAGAGTTATGGAATCAGAGATGGTACGGAGAGAGAAAACCAGCCGCAGTTTATTCAGACCACATTCCAAGCAGGTCAAGGTTCCCCATAGGATAGAAGAAAAACAACAAATTAGATTTCTAATATCTCAGTTGTTTCTCAGTGACAGCAATGAGATTAAATGGAGAGTAAATGGAGAGTTTCACTTTATCCCAAGAATTTTCTCAGTAACAATCTCACGTCTCCTCTAGAGGTTCCGAAGAGGTCTCAACAATGTCTCATACTGAGCTCACATTTGCCAAGACACTGGTTTGCTATCAAGTCAGAGAATTGTGTCAGAGAAACTCAAACAGGTCTACTGCAATAAACAATGTTACAGCTAGTGTATATACTCTCAAGGCTTCACACCAAGGACTAACAATAAAGTAAAAATCATTCTAAATAGAACCACAACTATAACGATAATGGCAAAGAGAAACGATATCATTGGAATCATTCATCAGCTGGGAAAAAAAATTCTGAAAGTGGTTAAAAATCAGAATTCATTCTTGTTATAAAAAGCTTGAGCATTTAAAGCAATAAAAACTGCAGTGAGCACATAGAATAAACAGAACAATATCATTGGTGTGGATGCTAATATTGTTATAGTAATCTCTGTTGTTCTTGGTTTGAACGGGCCTTTACTGTATGTTATCTATTGATTGATTCATGGTATTTTTCAGGAGAGATACTGAAAACTGAATTAAATCCCCTGAGCCATGATCGAACAAACTTAAAAATCTCTCTCTCTCTACACTCAGTCAATTTTATAGAGTAATTGAACTCAATTTTTTTATTATAATTAGATCTGAGCATTTAGACCCCCCCCCCCCAAATGCACACATGCTCACCGATCAATCCTCACCTCCTCACACATGCGCCCCCCGCGCCACAGGGGGGTTTGGGGGAAGAATTCATACTTGTAAAGCACCTGTTACCTCAGGGGTGCCCTGTTGTTGTTGAGGAAAGATTTCCGAGGAGCTTAGCAGGGGCACACAAACCGAAATAAAGCTGTCAGCGAATCCCAGCTGCCCAGATGTAAGCGTTACAACCTCGCTTGTCTAGGAAGCAGCAGCCTATAGTCACAGCCTCTGGACACGGACGGACGCGATCAAAGCAAACCACGACGGTTTACGCCACATGCTCAGCACATAATTAAGTCTCTCCCTTGTGGAAAACGGGTCATAAATTATCAGAGTGGTACAGCACTTCCTGCGTACCCATATGCATCCATAACAAAACTTACAAGACGTACACACACATATCATAAAGCACTCGCAGGCACAGACGCACATGCTCCCACACACACACACAAACATCCTCCAGACAGCACACACCAGCTTGGTCCCAATTGCACTCTATTTTCTTCACTTTTGGCTACCTAACGCACTGGGAATGGCCAAGAAAAACACGCCGGCTGAGCGCAAGATAGCGTACGGGTCAAAGGTCGTGAGGCTCCAGCTGGGACGTAGAGAGTTGGGCCGAGAGCAGAGCGAGAGAGATGAGTAACGCATGCACAAGCGCACGTGTGTTTGTATGTGCGTGCGGGTGCAGAAAACGTCCGAGGGAGCGTTAAATCAAGACCTTGTCCTCGCAGGATCGCTCAACCTTAAAGCGGACTGATCCAAGTGGTGTCTGCATATTTGGAGGATAAATAAATGGCGTAATTCTCAAAAATTATGCCTTTTGAAGCCCTCTGATTTGTTTTTGTTAAGATGGTCTTCTCTCTATAATGATTATTAGAAATCAGAACCAGAGAGGAAGCTTTTATCAGTGTTTAACATGAGGACCAAACCACAATATGATGCCTCGACTGCCAACTCTTATTACCAAACAAATGTGTTTACAGCAAACGCCAAAACAACCACCAAGAAATTAATGCATTTCTACACATTACAGATGTTTCATTTTTCAATGCATTTGATAAATCCACATAAGATTATATTATATTTAATAAATAAATAATTATTTTATTATTATTATATACTGTACATGAACTGCTAAAACTTTTTACCTCTATATATTCATAAAAATGATTAATATATCGATTTCATAAAAGTATATTTATATAAATTATTTTACAGACCAAATTAACTGCCGGTGTTAAAAAAAAATAGAAAGAGGCAAAAAAATGGCAGTTGGAGACAAGAGGAGAGGAGAGGGGAGAAGAGCTCTTAAATACTCAAGCTGTAGAAAGTCAGTGTCTCATAAAAGAGATGAGGACCATGACATCATCATGACCTCAATTACAAGAGATGCCTTTGAGGCTCTCGCACTGTCTGTTTTCTTACATTTATGATAAATTTAAAAGATACCATCTCAGTACATCACACCCACGACTCTGAACCAATAAATCCCTTATAGATTTTAAATATCCTCATGGCATTTAACTGCCATATTTGTGGTATGACATGGCAGGCACGAATAATTGGCGCTACAAGTCCTATTGTTTCAATTTTGAAGTACATGTAGCAGTCCTTAACGTGCTCTCATCAGGGTTAGTGCTGCCCCGTGTCCTATTCACTGAAAATGAAACCCTCTTCACGCTGAAGTGTTTCTTCACATGGTTCAGTCCAGAATTCCTGCACAGAGAGCAGAACTAAATTATCTCAGAATTAATCCTTTCCCAAAACTGTTGCTTTATGAGTCCCATTATAACAAAACACACCTGTTACAACACTGCAAACAGAGCCAGCCATCACATCAAACCCTGTAGACATAACACGGACCCCCAGTGCAGTCACCTCCCGGGACGGGACCCATACTGGTTGGATGTTCGTTTCTCGCACCTGCTGGTTCCCTACAGCACGGTTTAACTGAACTTGTTCCTATAGATCCGTCACTGACATACACAGGAGATGTTATTGAGGTAGGAGATGCGCATGGATTGACACTCTCTCACACACGTCACAGTCCCACACATGGGATGCAAATAAGAATATGTTTTGGAAAAATGAGAGAGAGTAGAGCTGTTCTGTGTGCCAATATAAGCCGAGGAGGATGAGGTTATCTTTAAATCACGGTGCCTCTGGGCCTCTGAACTGCCAGCTAAATAAAAGACTTGTAGTCAGGGTGCAAAGCTCTCATCGTCACATGATATGTGCAGTCAAACAGGGCTAGCAGGAAGGTGATTAGCCGATCAAAGCTCCATAAAGTGGATTTGGGTTTCAGGGTGGGCTCTGAGCAGATCAGTTGGACCTTTAAGTCCAATGCTTCAGTATTTAGGAGGGCTGTCTGGAGGTGTTCATCTCTATGAGCATTTGGATGAAAGTATTCCTAAAAACAAAAATATATATATATATATATTATATATACACACCAGTATATATATTTTTTTAAAGAGTGAAAATAATTAATAATCTCGAAATTGGAGCTGTTTCTTATTTTATACATAAACCCATATACAGTACACACATCATACATATACATTATTAAATTATATATATACTGTGTGTGTATATACTGTATATATATATATGCTCCCTCTGCTTTCCAAGATAAATTAAACAAATCCTTTATTACCAAGTGCTCACATCCAATGACATACATACTGCATTTGTTTCATGTTTCTTTAATATTGCTGCTAAATAATAATAATAAGTAGTTGTAAAAAGGCATTATTAGTCTTTAAGCCTTGCATCTGCACTCACAGGCCAAACACAGGCCAGAAAACAGATTGATAAGAATTGTCTCTGATGGTATTGTTCCAAAACTGCCTGTTATGACTGTTTGGCTCTGAGTTCCGCCTGTGAAAACAAAGCTACTGTGAATGGGAACAGCTCTGCATCTCCTTAATATTTTGCTTAAAAGCAGAAGACAAAAGCAGCATGTTTCAAATAGATGCTTCCTTCCAAGAGTCTCTGCTCTGTACATTCTGTGAACCTCTTTTCCTGTCCCAGGAAAACACCCGGAATCGAGTGTTCCGACTGCCCCTTCATTGACTCCCAAGAAGCACGTATTTCCAGCCTAGGGTGACCCTGTGGGAGCTTCTGTGTGTGTTGGTCAGCATGTTCATGTGAATCGTGTCTAGATATTTACCTCACGTCCATGAATTCCACTTGAAGGTTTCATCCATAATCAAGCTATTCTATATTTCTCTTCAGATTCAGGAAGAAACTCTCTAGTTGTCCATTCCCAAATAAACCCCTGCTGTCTGTCATGTTGTAATGCAGAAACCAGTTCTCTAAAACACCGGCTGTTTGAAAATTGCCTGACCTCTACAAGGACATTACTTCTATACATTCTCTCGCTGACTCCTGCCACTTCTCTTTTTCCTACGGAGTCCCCAGATAAAAGACAGAGATCCTATAATCAAGCTTAGCTGGCAGTCTATTGCAGGGTCATGTTCAGCTCAGCTCAGCACTGGGTGTGAGATAAAAGACAGAAAAAGTGTGTGAGCGAGAGAACTCGTGATGAGACACCCTAATGTTCTTTCTTCAGCTTGAGCGAAATACAGTCACAGCCCCATATAGTTTTCACTTGTGAGGAGCTGCATTCACTTTGAAACATATTATGATTAGAAATTTGAATAAATTATTCGATAACACTTCAATTTTGGTGATTTTTTTTCAAAAATTTTCAAATTTGGTTCAATTTGCAAACATTAGCTAATTCATAGATATGTATCACGAACAAGTGAATGAATTTTTAACAGCATTTATGAAGCTACATTAATGTTGATTTATAAATATTGTTCATTGTTAATTCATGTTTGTCCATAATACATCAACTATTGTTAATCTATACTTGAAGTGTTGTGCATGTTTATAAAATTAATTATTAATTAATTTTATTATTTTAATACATGCTTTATAGTTTCAAGTATCAATTAAAAGTTAATTGCTCATGATACCAATTACATTGACTAATTTTAATGAATTAAACACTGTTGTAAATTTAATGTTACCAGTGTTATTTTATTATGTATATACTAGTATTTTTAATACTTATAATAATACATAAATATATATATTTAATAAATATATTTTTTAATATTTAACAAATTTAGTACTTCAACTTGTTTATTTATTTTTTTTACATTTTTCATCTAATATTTATATTTTATTTCAGCTTTATTTCCATTACCAAAAAACAATTTTTAGTAGTTTAGTTAACAATAACAACACTGAATGTTACCTATTCTTTGCTCCATTTTTCTTCTTCTAGTTCATTGGTAATACCATATATATTATATATACATACATACATACATACGTATACATTAAACCCCAAAACTTTCTGAAATTGAAGATGCAAGTTTCATACCAACCAGTTACAGGGTCTGACCTGTGACCTCTGGAGCAAGGTGACAATAAGCATGCAGGGTGCAGGGGGGGGGGGGGGGGGGGGTTAAAACATTCACCATCCCTTTGAAGACAACAAATGTGAGCACATTCCACTAGTTGATTCATTGATCTCAATATCAAACGCCCAAAACGATATATCTCGACAATATTTTAACTCTGAATGACACTTTCAGCCGGTTCTCACGTCGCTACAGTCAAATAAAACAATGTTGAGGAAATAGCTGCCAACTTCTGTGAACTTCACAACTTTTACATTTACTGCAGAGGATGTGAGATTGAGGAGGCTGACGTTTATGGAGACTAGGGGGTGTGGAGGGGTGGCTTCAACATCTCTCTCCAGAGAGACGGGCTAGCATAGGATGAAGAAACAACACAGCCTTGTAAATTTCTACCTTAAACACTTGGTTCCCTGCAGGCCTATTCTAAACCGGGCCGTCAGATTGGGTTAGCCACCAAATCCAGAGCGCACAATGGCCTCTATGTGCATTAGGTTAGTTAATACCCCAGCCATCTCCTCTCTCTAAACACATGCACGCAGACATTTACTACCACACTTTTTCTCATTACAGTCTTTTGCACATATGTGAACCCGGACCACAAAAGCAGTCTTATGTGTCAATTTTATAAAATTGAGATTTATACATCACATGAAAACTGATTAAATAAGCTTTCCATTGATGTATGGTTTGTTAGGATAGGACAATATATGGCCGAGAGACGAGTATTTGAAATCGGGAATCTGTGGGTGCAAAAAAATCGAAACATTGAGAAAATCGCCTGTAAAGGGTTCCATTTCTGTTGGCGATTATGCTGCATTCACATACAAAAATAACATTTTGATTTATTTAAGGTAGGAAATTTACTAAATATCTTCATGGAACATGATCTTTACTTAATATCCTAATGATTTTTGGCATAAAAGAAAAACTGATAACTTTGACCCATACAGTGTTTTGTTGGCTATTGCCACAAATATACCCGTGCTACTTAAGACTGGTTTTGTGATCCAGGGTCACATATTAACACGGCTCAGCCCAAAAATAGTGTCTGCAATCAAATACAACTATCAAACAAATCAGGATTTTAGATTAGCTAATAACATTATAGAGGCTTCTTCTTTAAATACCATGTTATTTGGTTTGCTAAAGCCAAGTTGCAGAATTACCCGTTTAGCACACAAAATACACTCTTAGGTGAAAGACATTGTTGACTGAAAATCTTAAACTATGCTGCAGTTCTTATATCTTCATTTGCATTTTTGTGTATTCAAATTAAATTCACATGCAATTGGTCACATGACACATTAGAACTAATACATTTGTCAAACCTGTCTTCATGTAGTATATTTGAATATATGCATATGGGCAAAAGGACAAGATCTCTATCAAATAATGGCTTAAATTTTCTTCACAAAATTGTATTTAATTGTTGGTGTTCTACCAAAGATTTTCCACAAAGCACTATGGGAAAAATTCTCTCATAATGAGGCACAATATTCTTGCCAGGCCCAGTTCGCTATCAACCCAGCAACCTTTGTGTTGTAGATGAACAGTCAAGGTATAAACAGATCAACACAGCAAGTTTGTTTAAGCTCATATGTAGCCTTGGCCAAGCAACTCTCTGACCTCTTCTTATCCGAGACAGAATCACAGACTTAAGTTATTCATCATTCTCTCATGGAACAATAAACAAATCCATGGTGCAGTTTTGCAAAATACCACAAAAAAAAAACTACCCTACAAACGTCACTCGAACAACTTTACAGGTTTGGCATTATCATTGTGTTTATAACAGTTATAAAATAATATTGCTAAGTTAAACCCACTTTTTACTTGATGACTCTTTGTAATTATTTGAGAAATTCCTGAGCGAAAATGGTTTCTTTTTTCAGTGTATACTGGGTATATATTGGAAGTGATTTCGAACACTGATCATACGGAACCTGACTACAGAATAGTTAAGCGTTTTGTCGTGTTGGCACAAGCAAGAAGTTTAAGGGGAGCACAGTCTGAGTACAACAGTGCCAGTTTGTCCACCCAGTTGTTATGTGTGTGAGCCACTACCCATGTGTGTCAGAGTTTCACTTATCACTCTTGTGTGTTTTACCAGGACCTGTGGAGTGCGATTGTGAGATTCTTGGAGGAATGTGGGGCCGCCAGGCGACATTCTCCCGTTTCCGTCTCAGCAAAGTATATCTCTACCTCTTCTACCACCTCTCTCTTCCTGTCTGTCCGATAAAATATATACACACATATACCTCATACCTCATGAAACCCCAAACCAAATTTTCTGCCTTTTTTTCCGCTTTTTTCGTCTTCCGGGTTTAACATCTTCATCGTGTTCACGTCACAGGCTGTGACGTGGCAGTGCACTGTGAGTGCGTTGATGACTCATCGGTGTCTCATAATTATTAATGAGACTGAGTTTTCATATCCTATGAGAAGACACTGTCTCTTAATTATTCATGACACCACGTGGATCTTTCCAATGACAGACATGTCAAACTGTGATATCGCGTAGTAGATGAGAGAGGCAATCATGGGACGCACGCAAGTGTTTGTTTTCGTGGTGCAAAAGTCCAATTGGGTTGAATATGTTTCCCCGCGATGCTGCCCGGGCTTGACTCTGGCTCCGGGTGGTTGGTTTTCCATCAACCACAGACACATCTTAACGTGTGTATCGCAAACATTTTTCTCGAGAGAGCTTCGAGAATTGGAGAATGGTGGATTTCGCCTTGTTGACAACCAATGCAGGTTGCGTCTTGCGAGTGATGCGGTTCCAAGTCCCGAGGACTTTTCTATCCCTTCAGAGGTGTGTGTGTGTGTGTGTGTGTGTGTGTGTGTGTGTGTGTCTAAAATGAGAAGTCATCCACCTCCACAGAGCCATTTATTATGGGGGTTCAGGGGGCGCGTAGATCTAGGCTATATGCACGGAACGTTTTTTTTAAGCGGAAAATTAATCATTTTCAAATATATGTATTTATAGTGTCTATAAACAACTATATATTTTATAATGACATTATAATTATACATGTAGCCTACATTAATATGTTCTCAATAGAATTACGATTACTGTAGGCTAATATAGCAGGGCATTCAGTTACTTTTGAAAGGACAATAATAAAGTGTTGTATTTCATAAGACTTTAACTTTGCCAGCTATAAAAAAAAATCTAGGATTTCCTCACGTTTTACCACTGCTTTTAGTGACAGTCGATATGCATGGCATACTGGCGATGACAGTGATGGCCATACCACACCCCTTCTCACAGCCATCCACGCCCATTTAAGTTGCATTTTTCAAAAAGATTGTGAGGTAGACTTGAGCTGAAAGAGGGGGGTTTCATGACCCTTTAAGTGAACTATACCTTTAACTGACCATGGTTATTTCCCCCAAAATAAGACGGCTTTATCTTTTATCAAGAAAACCACACATAATAATGTTAAAATAAAAGTGTTAAACATTAAATTACAACTGGGAACCTGCGATGTCCAGTTATAATGCTCTACTCCAAAATGTAAACGCACATCTCTCCAAAAAAGTACCACTAGGTGAATTCACCTATGAGTCTTAGCTTTCTGAAAGTTGTGTGCGGAAATTGACTTCTTTACAGCAACACATAAGGAACCAGTAATTCAGAAAAGCCTGTGGTACCTCACAAACGTTGAAGAAGGGAAAAAATTAAGTCTGTGACCTTGGAGGAAATTCTGTAATAAACCAGGAAAAGGTGTCTATTGTTGGTGGAGAGAGAACGGAAGCTTTGCTAATGCGATACTGGCTTCATTTGCAGCACCAAGGCTGTTTTCTTTCCTTTAAGTTTCTTCAGTGCTCTAACCATACTGAGAAAACATTAACTTTGCACTTATATCTTCTCTAACATCTATTTTTAATAACCGGTAGGTTACACTACCTCATAATGCAATGGGCTTCCCCTTTTTTTCATATTTTCCCCTGGCAGCGAAGAACAGCTGCTGTTCTGTAAGAGCAAACAGCACAGATGGCAAAATCATTGTTGTAATGCAGTTAATATAGCTGACATTACGTTTGGCTCCCAACTAGAGATGCACCGATTACAATTTTCTAGGCCGATTCCGATTTCCGATTTTTCTTGAGTTTGACCTGCCGATACCGATTTTAGCCGATTCCGATTTCCTTTTTTTAAACCACTTTACAGCACACACAAATATTTATTTTCTACCTTCTCTTTAATAGAACATTTTGCATAGAACATTTTTTAAACAGATAATCGCTATAAAATAGAACTAGCCTATATAAATGACTCCTG
The DNA here is from genome assembly GCA_030578255.1 of Tiaroga cobitis. Classification (NCBI taxonomy): domain Eukaryota; kingdom Metazoa; phylum Chordata; class Actinopteri; order Cypriniformes; family Leuciscidae; genus Tiaroga; species Tiaroga cobitis. The sequence goes on from CM060600.1 coordinate 22,806,858, forward strand.
CTGTGGGAAATTCACACACATCTAAAGTGCAGTGTTATGGAAGAACCATTTCTTTCTTTTCACATCCAATGCCCAACAAAATTTTGTTTATATATATATTTAGCAAACTAAACTTCTGTATGAAAAGAGGTAATGGCAATAAAATAATATATAAATAACAAATAAAAATAAAATAAATATACCCTTGCAGTACAAGATATTTCTCAACACACACACACACACACACACACACACAGGCCTATTGCAATCACTTGTACATCAATGGCAAGTTATATTTCTCAAACAGTTCTTTTCTCATCTGACACATGTCCAGCCAGGCTAAACAGGACAAGTGGAGCAAGTGCAGGAAAAGAATTGTGAAATAATAAAAACAGGTTTGAATAGGTACATTTTCTATAAATATTTTTGAGTCTTAATTTTCTTTTCTGACATAGCCTAGGCTACTTCAGTTCTTGTTAAAACAATATTTATTTTGTCCATCAAAAGTGTGCTTTCACTTTAATTGAGTGCAGCAAAAATAGACTCTGCGGCGAAACGCGTGCTTCACTGTTGCTCACGCGACTCTCCAGCTCGACGCTCACGCGCTTCTCCTGCTTCCGCTCCCGGTGTGAATGCACTCATTGATTAACATGCATGTCGAAGAAAAAAAAACGCGCTGCTCCCGCTTGCGGTGTGAAACGGCCGTAATTCACGAGGTTTCCTCGTATGTGCGTTCCGTGTGCACGTGTGATGCTGATGTTGCGCGATGTTAATTATGCGGCGCCAGAGTGCATTTGACCGGCATAAAATCGGATTATGTCAGACTGACCGGCCGGTCGCCGGTCATGGCCGATCACGTGAAAATCGGCCGATTCCGGTCACCAGCCGATCAATCGGTGCATCTCTACTCCCAACAAATATCAATTTAACAATGCGGAAACACTGAGCTCATGTGTTGCGAACATAATAAACTTCAGAGGCAAAGACGCATTACCTGAATGGCAAACTGTCAACGTTTGTTGCCATACAAAAAAAGTATAATAAAACAGAAGAAACAATGTGTCCAGACATCAGTTTCCCTCATAACTCAGAATTACAAGAGCATAATAAATATCAGAATTTCGTAGTTTCGTAGTTTGATGCTATAAAATCCCAAAACATGCCAACCATGGCTCAATATGTTTGAGATTACTGTGTCAAAGCTTTACTTGCCTAAAAACCTCAAGGCGTGATCAGACTTGTAGTTCGGTTCTCTTGGTCCGGACCAAAAAGAAAATGATACATTTAGTCATGGTTCGCTAATTTTTAAAATCAAACCTAAAGAAACAAAACAAAAAACAGCTTTTTTTTGTGACAGAACTTACCAAACATGCAAAACAACGCTGTGTGCTGGGGTAAATGTGCTTGCTGTATGTGCGTACAGTACATACGCCTACTGTAGAACCAGCTAAGAACTCACCAAAAGCTTATAAAATGTGTAAAGGAGTTAAAACGGCACAAGGAATTCTTCCGAACCACACACAAATGAAGATCTGCTGCAAGGAGATGGCAGTTCTGATCCATTTACCAAACTGGGCAGCGTATCCTTAAGCATTATGTCTTTTTTAGGGTCACATCTTGTGACATTACATCCTGTTTTAGGCTTGTTTAAATGTCTTTGGTCCATGTTGCATGTATTTCAGTCAAACCGCACCATAGAAAAGGTGGGTCTCGGTCCACTTGTTTGTTGTGCACCAGATGGCAACTTTCACACTTATTCAAGTGAACCACACTAGCAGAGCAATCGCATCAGAATTTGTTTTAATCGAACCAAACCTGCCAAGCATCTAAAACAGATGCTAACAGAGGTTTTCGTGCTTACTTTTAAGCTAAATGTTTTCTGACTGAAGATTTGTTGGATTTTTAGCATCAACACTGCCATGTTTGAGTAAATGTAAGCGTCCATGCTAACAAACAACAACAACATGGCTTTTCCATACTCACAGAGTACACGAAAGAGAAGGTAAGGCTAATGTATCTTTTAAGACTATAATAAACTTGTCTTAGTCCACAATGGTCTTTTCATATCCAATTTCACACATAAGTAGATTCACAGAGTAAACGTGAATCTTCACTTAAAAAGTGCAAATTATTTTACAATCTGCTGCTTCAGACTATGGCATAAAAGCAACATGTAATCGGTGTAAGTACAGTGTTTTGTGTGGGTAAAGGGACACATATTATGGTTTCTTCCATGTGAGCTTGCCAAGTGCTCAGGCTGTTACTACTATAAATGGGCGTCACTTTGATTGGATAAGCCACTAGGATAGACGTGAATGAGTCTAAACACCCAAAAAAAAAAAAAAAAAAAAAAAGAGGTGACATGTAATGAGGAATAAAATCCATGTAATTTTGATTTCTTGATAAGGGTGTAAATATGATATTGAGGACTGTGCTTATGTGTCAGTGTTGGCCAGTGTCTCTGAGATGATTGACGGTAATGATTTCAGTAACTTGTTTTGACTACATCCATATGAGGAGGCTGGCAATGAAACCACATCGCTTTGAATGACAGGAACTGTCTCTGAACATCAAATAATTGACAATACAACAAACAAACAAAGATGTAGCAGAGACGTTCACTGAACAAGTTTTAACAGCACTGAGTGTTAGCTTTAAAAGCATTTTTGAAACTGCGAATACCAAAAACTTCATAACTTCACAAAGAATATAACTTGTAGTACTTGGGAAAAGTGCTTTTGTAGGTTGACTATTGAAGAGGCATTACAATAATCAGTAAAACTACAAAATAGAATGTAAATATTGTTAAAAAAAACAATAATAATGATTATATACTACAATTTGAAGTCATTTTTTTTTTTAAGAAATTAATCATTGTATTCAGTAAGGACACAATAAATTGATCAAAAGTGACAGAAAGGGCATTTATAATGTTACAAAAGTTTTTATTTCAAACAAATGCTGTTTTTTTTTACTTTCCAATAATCAAAGAACCCTGTTGTGCACCACAACTGTTTTAAACAAAATAAATGTTAATTGAGCAAACAACATCTTAGAATGATTTCTGAAGGATCATGTGAGACTGAAGTAATGGTGCTGAGAATTCAGCTTTGCTATCACAGATATAAATTATATTATTTAATTTACTAAAATAGAAAAAGTTATTTTAAATTGTAATAACATTTCAAAACATTATTGTACGCTATATGAATGCTATACTGTAGGTGTGTTAAAATTGGTGTATAGGTGTGCATTTAGCCTCTTAGTACCCTACATATACATATAATTGGAAACACATCACTTTGCAAAAAGTCAAATGTGTTGTGTGTTGTCACATGGTCTTGAATTTTTTTTTTTAAAGAGTTTGGCTGTAAGTAACAACGGTGCTTTTCCTGTTTTTGAAAGCCGAATTACCTTAACCTGCCTCATTGTTCCTTTCCACTTGAGTTTGAGTTTGTGCACTTGATTCAAATCACTGAACCGAGCACTGAGTAGAGATGATCCAAAGGTGATCATTTCAGTGCTGCGTCTGTGCCGGCTGGGGAGTGCTGTTAGCACTAAAAAGCAGACAGGAGACCAAAAAAGACAGAAAAGCCTTTGATACTGAGGTAATTTTAGGTAATGGCTTCCAGAATGTGAGTTTCAGGTCACTGGAATGTTACGGAGAGATCTTCCAGTACTAGTACAGCCTTTCAATGTGACCTTAGGGTTCCCTTTACAGCACCTCAACAACTATTTCTCTCTTTACGCCGCAGGGGTTGAAATGTGCTGGGTCATCAAAAAACCAACATAAGAGCAAAAGGAAAAAGAATATGTGCACAATTTATCAGTGGGGGCAATGTGAAATTGTAGTAAAAGCAAAACTGATATGTGTGTGGCATTCCTATACCTGTGGTGTCAAGATGACTACAGAGCCTGTTGAGGTTTAAATGCATCTGTCAATGTGAAGGATTGAACTCTAGAACGCCATTACAAAGGAAGATCGTTTCACGCAGCATGACACATTCCAATCAATCGCGTAAGCTGAGGGTCAGCGCTATTGGATTTATCAGTTGCTGGAGAGCAGAACGAATGCAGCAGTTAAGCCATGAATCCTGCAGCACACTTGACCCCTTCACCCTCGGTCGGAGTGCAATCTCATACCTAATCACCAGCACATGGGGTCTGTGCACCTCAAGAAGGTTTAAGGCACACATGTATGAGAGGTTAATGCAACCAGCTTGATGAGGAACATGCTTGTTTTTGTGTCATAGAAATGTTTTGGATTGTAACATGATTTTCATGAGAATCCAGCACATTTCCTCTCCAAACTGTCACTGCAAAATTCATTTCATTATAGAAAAATACATTGGATATAAATTTTAATATTTTTCTTTATAAATTATAATTTTTTTTATGAAATTATTTGTAATATTAATCATATACTAGGGGTGGGGGGAAAAAATCGATTCACAAATAAATCGCGATTCTATCTTCTACCGATTTGCATCGATTCACAAATTTGAAAAATCGATATTCTAAAGTGTTACATTTCTTAAACTTTGCTACACTACTTAAAGGCTTCTCTGTACTACTTAAATTTGCTTTATTCGCAAATGTTTTATGTGATATTCCAATTTTACCCAAAGTTAAATTCATAACTTTGGATGGAAACGCTATTGTAGCTATTGTTAGAATTCATAACATTTTTACCGGCCAACTGATGATTTACGCCGTTTCATATACTCACCAACGCCGATTTTTATTCACATTTGACACTTGCCAAGTGTTAATTTTAAGCTAAAACATGACCTGGACATGGTTCTGTGAGATTCACACTGAATATATCTTCAAAAAATATGGTATTGTGTTGCTTGCTAGTGTCATAACATAAATGCCCTGCCAGTTTTAGAAATTCTGGTGACCTTCCTTTAATCCAGTCCAAATCCTTAAGCAAAATCACATTACAGTAACAAGAATTTTGGATGTACTCAGCTCTACAGAGATACACAACAGAATCAGATCTGCATTAGATCATCATGGTCTTCCAATGAACCCGCTCACAAAGTGTAAAAAAACAGACTGATGTGGAGGCAAAGCTCATTATAGCAATTTCTTAAAACGCCTTTGCATTCCCAAGACAGAAAATCCATGGCCTCCTGAATGTTTCAACGTTGGCTCAAGAAGAGCAATTAATTATTGAAGCATTTGACTGAAACCGTACCCTGGGAGACCGTTACCCCCGGACAGGTTACCATGGACAGATAGAGTCAGCAGCATTATGTGCTGCCTCAGTGATGCCCAAGCCTGACTGCACTGATAGTGGACAGATAAACCGGCAAAACAACAAGAAATTTCCCAAGAGGGAAGAGAATCTACGAGTACTTTTCCAAACAGTTTACATACTTGCTAATCCAAGCATGATGTCAGCATCAAGATAGGTGCAGCGATAAAGAGATTAATTTGTGTATTATGCATCACAAGACTTTCTGCACATAAACATTCACACATGATGATTAATACGTGCTTATATAAGGAGACGTACACAGACTCAAGAACACACTAGTCTCACCGATGGACACGTGAGCAGACGCAGGGCCTGTTGGGATGGTGTGTTGAAGAGTATAGTCTATTTGTTTAGCTCTTCAGGCTTCCAGAGAGTCTGCAGTTTCGAGTATGTTTACCCTTCTGCTGATCTTGTGTCCAGGCCTCCCCTTTGTGTAATGGTGTTGACATGGAGGGAGAGGAAATAACCTTCACATGGTTGAAAAAACCCAAACCTGTGTTCTCAGAGAAGTGGAGACTGGGGTCAGAGGGTTTAGGCTGTGAACACGAATAGAGAAATTGATCAGACAAATAAAGTCCGTGCTTTGTGCTACAGGTAATGGCGCAAGTCATGCCGCAGCTGCCGCTGCAAACACATCTGGCTTCCTTCAACTGGGATTCTGGAGGTTAAAGGGTGGATGTGGCGGCATCTGAAAGCAGACCTTTGAAATCGAGTGATTGAATGTATGACATCAGCCTGTAATGTGGTCAATAAAGCCATAGATGGAAAATATAGACTGGTCAAAGCCATAATTTCCATAGTGTAACATTCATAATGGTTCTCTACATTTGACAATTTGTGGTTACTTTGTTTTCATGATGTTAAATGTGCCCTCGAATGGCTTTCCGAGCAAACACCTCAGTCCAAACCCATCACCACAACACCAACGCAAACAACCCCCCAAAAAACAACAAACGCTATCCTCGTGTTACCTCGAGAGGCTGATCAGGGATGTGTTTTAAAAGTGCATGGCCAGCACCCGAAGTGCTAAATCAATGACATCAGCTCAGCACAGCTCTTCAGGTTTCTGCTGATGAGGTGCCTTCACCGAGGCAGTAAAATGAGAAAAAAGGAGTGACTGGAACACTCAAGCTTGAAAACAAGTCAGTGGACTGTGTATGTGTCTGAGAAGGGCTCTTTCCAGGAACAAAGAAGTTTAATCAATCACATGCTTTTTAATTTTCCTCCCAGGCCCCCTTACACTCACACAAGATGTCTGAGCTGTCGGCAGTCAAGGCCCGTCTCAAGGTGAGAAACCAAATAGTCAATGAGGCTGTTGACTGGGTCGACTTCAAACTGTGTTGAAGATTGAGAAATTAGTATTATTTGCTATGTCTCCATCCATGTTGTGAAAAAGGGAATGTGTAAAAAAGGGAAGAGAATGTGGGAATAATGGAATATGGGAAGTAAATGGGGAAAAGGGAATATCAAATATAAAATAAAAAATATATATTAAATTCAATTCAATTCAATTCAATAACAGTGACCACTTTTTTTTTTCTAGCTGTTTATATAGTACTAGTGTATCCTAGACAAAATAAAATAAAATAATTTCAATCCCATGTGTTCAAGAGAAAAAAAAAACGTCGCTTCAAAATATTTAAATAGCTGTAACTATCGAAAATACCACTATGGCTGTTTATTAAATGTAATAAATTATAAAACACTCTAAACTACGTGGTTGCTATCGATTTGGCAGATGTTTAAATTGTTATTATTAATCTAAAAAGTATTATGTGAAATCTTTTGAATCTTTTGTGACCACTGAATGATATGAGAAGCATTAAACTAAAGTTAAGTTTTGTAGGAAATCTATGAAATGGTCAGGACGGTATACAGTTTAGTGATCATTACTATAAAAAAAATAAAGAAATTGACCAGCAGAATGTTGTGACTGACCAATTATAATCAAGTATTCAAGCGTTGTAATAAGTAATTTCCTACATCTCAACATTTGGGGTACCATGGCTCTCGAAGCCCAAACTTAGCAAAGAGAATGATTTTGGTATTTTGTTTTGTTCTCACAGTACATAATGTGAAAACCAGCAGGAAAACATTCTTTCTATCCTAAAAGGCTGAAATGCATTCAGAGTAGCACTATAGACATCAAGGAACCCTTTTATGACCTTCCACATTAATTAAATTAAATCATTTCATGTGGGCCATAAACGTTTTGATTCATTTTCAGGGACTGCCCAATGATGCCGGCATTCACATGCTCTCTGTCTCTCTCTACATCTGTTTGTTTAATTTTTACTTTGTTCTGTTTTTGTTTTTTCTCCACTCCACTCGCTTATGGCTCAGCTGCGGCATTCCAGTTTACATTAGTCACAAAGTTATGACAGCTGAGCCCGACACTGTTCTGTAAGACGCATCCAAGATTCATGGGTCCTGCTCAAAGAGCAAAACCTTCGCTATGGGAAGACAATGATGCCATACTGAGGATGAAAAAAAGAGATGATGCACATTAAAGAAACAAGACAGCAATGTCAATCCACTACTCAAATCTTAGGTTTCAAAACAGACCGCTTCCAGATGCCATCTGCACAAAAACACACTTCATAAACAAGCAACAAAAACAGATTAGTTTCAGGCCAGGCTTGAGTTTCCTCTGCCGTTTATAGTTATACCAAGCAAGAGAGTGTATGAGCCCAGCCAAAACTGTTTGGCCTCCCCTCCACGTCGCACTTTAGCTGATTGGATTCAGTTGTGCTGAAAGAATGGTCCTTATTAGGATCAGCCATGTTTAAAGACATGTTAGCAGCAGGGAGTCATTTATGAATGGCATCTTCTGACCCAAAAACACTGCTGTCATGCTAACTGAATGACTGAAAGGTTTTTAGCAGAAAAAGGTCTTTGGTACTGATTTGTGGCTAGGTACTGTGACTCGTTCAAGTTAAACTGACTCTTTTGGCATAGTTTTGCATTCCTGCGCTCACTTTCTGACCTCTAACCTTTGACCTTGAAACTGTGATTGTAATTCGATCAGCAGGAAAGAGCTTAGCTGCTATCTCTTGCCATTTGCCGACCCGAGAGTTGAACCACTTAACCCTAAATCAAACCCAAACCCCAGGTCATCGATTTCTGGAGTTAAACTATTATTTTTCTTGATTAATTCTAATTTCTTTGCAATGTTTAAGCTACAGATCTCTGCGTATGTACCAATACCTGACGTTTGGGAGCGAGAGTGTTTAGCGCCCAGCGGACTTGTTTACAAAATCCAATTGTTGAAATCCAGGCTTGACAGATGGCCTTGGGTCTCCAATCAGCGCCTCGCGTGAGGAGAGCCTCAGATTGATAAAACAGACATGCTAAGATATTTACACATGACTGCCAAGAGAGACCCTCTCTGGAGAAACAGGAGAGGGGCCCTCAAGTCCCCCCTCACCCCGTCCCCTGTTCCCTTTCTGTTAAACATGCGTTTCTCAAGCCCTCGCTCAGTTTAGCTGAGGAACAACAGTTAAAGTTGGAGGTTTAAGGGTAGCAATTAAAACAATTTTCTCAAATATCCCAGAGAAAACAAATTAACCAATAGACCAGATGCATAAAGAGCATGTTGAAATGAGATCATTGTTGTTAATGCACATTTTCCCATTACGCGATGTTGCCAATGGAGAACTAATGGAAAATGTCCTTAGTTTGATTGAACAGAATGGGTTGTCAACATCCAATGGGCCAAATGGATCTACATTTCAGCGATTATGGATTTATGAACTCTACAATTATAAAAGAAGGCACTCAAATACCTCTATATTCATATTTGAATCTATCGTCATTAGTTTCCTTTCCAAGATTATACCTGTCATTCTTTTCCATGGGGTCCATCGCTAACCATCTAAATGTATCTGTCACCAGCTGGATTCAAGCAGCAGAAATCTGCTTAATATAAGAGACTGTGACTTGCATGTCAAATCATTTAGTAAGATGCTTCACGTGACGCACGACTACAAGGTCAAAAACTAGCATGTGTATTTCATTACAGAAACCTCACATATGTCTAGCAATGGTTCAAACATAACAGGCATGAACTGCGTTCAACATCCAGCTTTCAAAGCAATCTGTTGATCAGGTAGATATTACGAAAACAGGGTTTGAAGCTAAAAGCTGTTGTAGTCTGCTTACTGATTTGGCAGAAGATGTGACCTGCCCCAGATCTTTCATCGAACACCAATTAAGCGGGTACAATTTCAGAGTAGTGAAACATTGGCTGATCTGGGACAAAAAAAATAAAATAGCTTTTATTTTCAAAAACATTATTGTTAGTTTAGTACAATAATAGGGCTGTGTTGAAAAAATCCATTCACCAATTCTGAATCGATTTTCATATTAATTTCTAAAGATCGACCCGTAACTCAGAGGATCGATTTAATAATAGGCTTACATTTTCCCTGTGAACTTTAACTTGCCGCGACTGGGAGATCCCTATATGCACATTGAAAGGCTTTACGACAACGGACTTTGAGTGAGTCATTAAACCGTTCATTCAACGAACACGTTCAGAAAAGCTGATTCATTAAAGAGATAATGAAACAAGGGTGTTAATTATTTTTAACTTTGAGTTCCACTTTTCAAGGCTCAGCTAAGCAGCAATGCGTCGCATGGGTAACGCTGAAGCTGATGCTTCATTTATTAAAGACCAATATGGCATTGATTCAATGCGTGACTCGCTGAGTTTATTTCCCCACGGCTTCCTCGCGCTGTGGGAAGCTGACCAGCGCTGCTGCTGATGCGCATTTCCGTGACGTGAACGGATAGGTACGACAAAAGGATGATACGACAAATATTTCGCTTTCCTTTGACACGGCAACCTTTCCACGAATATGACTTCAAAGACAGACGCAGGTAATCGCACGCGCTCTGCCGATCTCTCTCATTCACTGTCTGTGGGAAGCCGTAGGCTACAAATCACCATGATAAACAGTCTTATTATCATTATGAACTTGTTTAACATTCAATACACATGCATGAAGTTTAAAACATGAAGGGTATAGCCTCATAAAAAACTTGGATATTGCTGCGGTTACTTGCAATCCTCTGCGGTTGACTTGTCAGTGTGGTAGGCTACTACAAGATTGCGGATATCGCGTCAGCCCTACTACTGCTGCTGATATACCTCTGCGTCCTCAGTCGTCTACACCAGTGCAAGTTTGTGAAAGGAGTTGTATCAACACTCTGGAAGGGGGATTGTTCTTTACAACCATCCATACTCAGTTGAATGTCTATAATAATAGTATCAATATGTTGCATAACTACAGTCCTGTAATTCATGTAACAGCTGGAAAAAAAATGCTTTTTTCAAAAACACTGATCTAAATCTCGAAGATCGGATCGAATCGGATCGAATCGAATAATGATAATCGATTCAAGATCTTGAGTCGGAATCGAATCGATTCTTGTCATTTGAATCGAAACCCAGCCCTATACAATAAACCATTTTGATACGGTGTTGGGTTGCCACTTTCTGTCCATTGTTAAAGTGTAAAATCAATATCCTAAAGCAAAATAGGTTGAGAACCACAGCTTCACAGTATAGGCAACAGGAATTGTAAATCACCATAAAAACTCTTTGAAATCAAATCAGATCTACACTGATGAAGCACTGAAGCAGACAGGATCTCTTTTTCATGGAATACTTTAGCTCTAAGGTTACCTCTGAAGAAAAAAAACAACCCATGGTCACGCTCAGTTCTTTTCAGCCCTAATCAACCGTCATGGTATCCTCTTGTGTGAAAAAGAAATAACGGGAGAAAAGAGAGAGAGAGAGAGAACAAGATAGACACTCCCTGTGGCTAAAGAAACTGACCACTCTCCCTGAGCAGGGTTCAGTTTAAAGAGGATAGTCCCTCTGGGAAGTAACTAGGCACAACATTTAGTCATTTCTCACCTTCACACAGATCTCAAAGCCTTATTTCCACCACTGAAACAGCTGCCTGATTCATTCTCACTCGGAGGAATAATGGATGAAGGAGGCCGGAGAGAGGAGGAGTGGAAGAACTGATTAGAAGGAGCACCAGAAATGGTGTGCCAAAGAAACCATCACACCTGAAATTCCCTGACAGACAAAAAGAGACAAATGAACACTGTATGTGGAGCAAAAGAGAGATGTGGAGGGGGAAAAGTGAAAGAGGCCCATAGGATAAAGCTGTCAGGTAGAGTTATAACTTAAAGCGGGCTGCTAAATGTCTTGAGTAACACTGCCCAGATTTGGGCACCTGAACTCTGTCCAGTCTAACGGCCAGTTTTCCGTCTTTACAAATTGCTGATGACAAACTGGACCGATCGGAATAATTTCCCAAAAGAGGAAATCTGATATTGCTCTGCCATGCTTGAGGGAATAACTGGTGTGGTATGTTTCATTTAACAACAGTGATGTGAAGCTATTGTGGATCTGATATTATACAACAAAATAAGCTACTTTGTGTGTGTGAGTGAATGACAGCGAAAGAGAAGAAATTGATCTGCTACATAACAAGATCCATATCCTCACTGTTGGCACTATTTTGGATCGCTCGCTTTTATTCCAACAATGTTGACAGACATGTAACGGAGTAATGGAGTAACTCAACACTCTCTTCCCGATTTGGACCACCATGATCAATACGAGTTGCATGGTTAGAGAGACTCAAGAAATTACCCAAAAAGGTCCTTGCCTAAAGACACAAAGTCTTCACTACATTAAGGATACATTAAGGGAAACGGTTGCTCCATAAATACTCTGTTACCGCTTGGAAATGTTTCTCTTTTCCTACCTTGAAAACGGTGGTCTGTCCAGGCTGACTGAGCCAAACTCAACTCAACCAGAAAGTTTCGGATCAGTATAGACCTCTTTAATCTGTCTCCCTAAAACAACGCCAGTAAAAAATCCACACCATGGAAAACAAGGGATGAAGTTCTTGTTTCAGATAATCTGAACGTCTACACCATGGAAACATTTAAAACAATCGAAGCATATCTAAATAATTGAAAAATAAAACATTAAAAACTAAAAGCAATAGTTTCAAATTCTGGAAAAGAATATTATGATGTCCAGTAGGAAAATGGATATTGAGATGTGTAAGATTACATTTAAAAGTGTTAAATTTGTGTAATTTAGAGACTGAGAATATTTCCGCTGGTGCACAAACAGGTAAGGTAAAACTCCAGACCCAACAGTTTCCTCTTAAATCAAGCACTGACCTGATCAAGCACTGACCAATGCCTAGCTGCCAAGCTTCTCTACATCGCCACAGTTTGACCTTAAAATAGTCCCAGATTCAAATCCCAGGACTCTGTTTTGGCAGCACATATATACAGTGCTGTACTGCAAACCTTAAATATAACGGCAGTTTCAAACATATATTCCAACTAAAGCAAATATATTTTGCCTTTCACTCGTCATGCCAAGAATTAGGCCAAATTAGATCACTGGAGACTAATGTACGGAAACGTACGTTTACACCTAACCGTCAGCTGGAGTTGAGACGAGAACTTTCTGGAATTTCATTTTACATAGATAAAGAAAGCCCTAAAGTGTCTGTCTGGACTCCTGAGCACCTGTAGTGCCCCTGCGTCTGCTCTATGGGTTTTACTGGGGCTAAATCTCCCAATGCTACTCTCTATGACTCATTTAAACAGGCTTTAATTGAGGGGAGACATTCAGCATTCCACAATCCCTTGGGGCATGCTGGCCTGCTCAATACTGCCATTTCCATGGCCAGCGTCCTCACGGCCAGATGTCGAGTGGCATCGGTCGCTAAACCACAACTATGAAGTACTGGATTAAACATATAGGCAGATGAAGAACTGTACATTCAGAGGAGAAAACGAGAAAAAAAAGATGGACAGACACAGAAAGGCAGAAAAAAAACAGACTGAAAGAAGAATAAATGAACGGACGGCTGTATAGATGGACAAAAAGTAGGATGGACAGAAAGAAAAAATGTAGGGATGGGAGGATGGACAGACAAAAAGAAAAACAGACAGGCAAACCAAAAGAAAGAAACATACAGGGGGGCAGAAGAAAGACAGAAAAGAAAAGACAGATAGCAAGAAAGCAAGCAAGAAATTAAGATTAAAAAGACTGAAAGAGAAGGAAGGAAGGAAGGAAGGAAGGAAGGAAGGAAGGAAGGAAGGAAGGAAGGAAGGAAGGAAGGAAGGAAGGAAGGAAGGAAGGAAGGAAGGAAGGAAGGAAGGAAGGAACGAAGGAACGAAGGAAGGAACGAAGGAACGAAGGAACGAAGGACAAAGAAAGATAGAGGAAGGGAAGAACTAAACAGACGATCTGTAAGAAATATAGTGGAAAGAAAAGACAGAATTAAGAAGCACAGATGGACAGATATAACAAGACAGACAGAAAGACAGTTGGACGGAAGAAAGCAAGCCAGCAAGAAATAAAACAAGAAATAAAGTTTTGCTACAACTCCCTGATGAATATTACTCCTAATCTTTAAACCCAGACCCTGGAAGGGAAAGCGAAATCTTTCAAGCTCATATTGTTAGCGGCAGACAGGGCACATAAATTAAGCTCTGCCACACACTGAAGCCTCACTCCATATATCACCCCACAAAACCAGAACAATAACTATTACACTTGAAATGGTTCTCTTTTCAGTTCAACATAAAAACTAATTCAGCTTAAGAACAAAAAGAAGCCATTCCACTTAAGAGCCGTTTCCACCGGTTGACATCAAGGGCACTATTGTGCTTGGGTCCGCCACTCAATCTAAACCGCCGGAGCCCACGTCCATAAGACAAATGGGGAGTCTGGTGTATAAAACATAAATTTGCCATGGACCTGGTTGTCTGTTATGCAAATACATAGAAAAGACTAATTACCTTGAAAAGGAGGTCCTGTGGCATTTTTCCAATTTAGGGGAACGTTTAGCTCGGGGGAGCCGCCCACCCTCTTAATATTTCAAAGACAGTTTAGGATGAATATGACTTTGGTGGCATGTGAACAGCTTGAGAAAAGATTGTTACCATAAGGGTCCTTTAACCGTCAGCAGTCTTTCAGACAAAGATTGCGATGTTTACGTGACGAAAGTCATCTCACTAACACATCGAACATCCAGGTGTCCGTCGTGTGCTGCATGGTAGGCCTACAGGACTAAGCGACACTTCAAGATGTGTTATGTCACAGACGTTTCACGCCAGATTTACTTCCGGAGACATTATGTGCTTAAAGATCGCTGAGATCGCCATATTCACAGCCCTGTCTAAAATAAATCACAAGTGCCCAGCGACATCAAAGAGCTAAAAAAGGCCGCTCTATAGACCTGACTTGTTTAGGCTGGAGATGGGAGAGGTTTGTGAGAAGAATATCACAAGGGTTCACAGCAGCTGGGAACAGTCTAGATTTTTTCCATGACTATATCATATAATGGGCGATTCAAGGAAGAGGAGATGGTTTGGACGAGATTCAGAGAAAAACAAAACTTCTACATCAACACTGACGTGAGATGATGTGCCGTTTTCTTGTTGACTAATGTTATCCGACAAGTTATAATGGCTATGGATGAGAGGACAATTTTGCATTGTGTTTCATCAAGGCTGAGCATATACTCCAGGGAGCAAGGCTATTGTGTGACTCTACAATATTTCCCAAGTTCCACAGCAGCCTGATTCATCATTATACTAATGCTTGCCATGTCAGTGGTCATATTACTACTACTTAAAAAACTACAAATACCCAGGGACTCTGGTCTGTAGAAGCTGCTCTGACTTGACCTCTACATTCAGTTTGAAGTTCCCTACACCCAACCAGCAGAAGCCTAGTTTAGTTTCAGGGGTCAAAGGTCTAAAGGAGCTCAGGGTTAAACTCATTCTAACAATGGATGTTGCTGTCGTCACCTTTGTAAGACCAACAAGAAAATGCTGGATAAACAGTTCTAGGTGCCAGAATTAGAGTCTTGATCTTATGGAGTTGCTATCAAGACCTGACAGGAACACATAAAGGTGACCTTGGACTGAGTCTCAGTCTAAAAACTAGGGCAAAATAACATATTTTTAAAATCAACTAGTTGGAGGGTTGCCTGAACAATTAGACTTCTGATAGCCTTGGATGATTAGGCTAGTTCTGGATTAACCCGACTATAGGTATGCAAATATGCACCCATTTTCGTCAATCTGTATGAATTCAATCCAATTGCAGATTCCAAAAATACTGTTTATGTACCATAAACATTCAAATCCGATTCAAATATTCATATAGATGTGCATTATATATATTCAGAACAAAACTTCTGTGGAAGTGCAGTGTCTGTCGTCATGTAAAAAGACACGTAAAAAGAAAATAGTCAGATTCAAGAGTTTATATGCCTAATTTTTTCTATTTATCTGATTATTTCATATCTTCAATCCGATCGAAATTTCATAAGGGTCGAGCTCAATCGGGTCTACTGAGGTATTTACATGAAAGCTTTTCAGTTCAGTTGAGTCATCAATCTGATTACCGATGGAGTATTACATGGCATATAAAGAAGCAGGGAATGCTCTTGCATTCAAAAACAGCATGACGAGGTGTAACGGAACACAACTTAATGCAGGACTCCCGAGACAGAAATCTAAAACTACTTAACCTCATCAATCAACTAGTTGTTTGTTGAAACTATAGTCACTCATAATGCCTTTCCCTACTGGAAGCATAAAGTCTTGGTCTGATGGCACTGAAAAAAATAACGACAACAAATTTCTAATGATGCATTGTCAAATCGCGCCTTTGCTCAACTCAATTATCTGCAGAGCCAGGAGGTTAGAAACCAAAGACAAATGAACGATTACACTGCACTCCCCCTCATTCCCTTTTCTTTCTTTTCACCACTCTTCCCGTCTCGTCTCCTCTTATTCTCTCCCCTGCAGCGCAACAGTGACAAATGCATTTGCGAGAGAGATAAAAATGACAGCCTGTAAAAAATAATAATAATAACCATGTGCAGATTTCTTTTACAGGGGAGGCCGGGATAAAATTAATTCACTCAAAATCTAAAATTTCAAACAGCTACAAAAATATTTTCCCATCAAACACAATCCAGATGGTGGTGAGCTCCCAGTTTCACCTTTTAAGTTCCCTCATTATATTGTTTGTGGTATAACAATGCATGTTCCTATTAGGAATGCACATTTTTTTGATTGCTGATAAGCATCGAAACAGCACTGTGGTCCAGACGGCATATCTCTGATCAGCATGAGGTGTTAGCTTCCTGCTCTGAGATCTCCATAGGAAGGAAGTGATTCCTTAACAGATGAGGTAATCCAGTTCGAAAATTACGGCACCATCTGACTTAACTGGCGTCCACCGCTCCATTTAGAATCAGCCTTGCTGCGATAGCGCCATTATTCAGATTAGAAAAGCTAAAAGTCTGAAACCATTACGCATAGGTTGATAAAAACATCAAAGTCTGTACGTTTTCCTTTCGGTATTTAGTACATGTTAGCAATCAACAAAGTTTTACATTCCCTTCTTTTTGAATTACTTCTAAGCTAGCCAGACTCAAGCTTAGAAGAAGTGTTATATTTTTCATTTATTTTAAACCATCATGCATTTGTTTATGTTATTAATAATAATTATGAATATAATATAAATAATATATACATATTTTATATGTATTACTAGAAATAAACTAACAAAATATATAATTTAATCAATTTAGCACTAAAAGCACTAAGTTATCAACATTAAAATTCTGCTAAAGATTACATTTAACATTGTTATATTTATAATAAATTAAATAAATATCCAATATCGGTACATACTAATAAATTAAAAGAAAAATTGGCGTTATCATCCAAAATGGAACCAATATATTTCACATCCCTACTTAATGCAGTCAGAACAGATGAAAATTCATCAAAAAATTATAAGCTCCTGCAAACCAACTGAAGCATCAGTGGCTGCTGTTTGAAGAACCGGACATTCAGATGAAAGTAAGGAAGTCGTGTTCTCCAACAGGAGACTGGATTTTCCTGTTACACCATGTCACGGATCATACAGCGTGTGTGTTTTAATTGGGTCAGGGTAAAAATATAACAGAGACCAATCCTGCAAGAAATCCCCTCCGCCTGTTTGATCATTATCCGCCCAGACAAAGGGCTTTGTATTAGATCACTTCACAGCTCTGAGACAGGGTGGGGTGGGAGAGAGATGGGGCGCTTTACTCTCAGAATGATTGTTAACTCAAACTTCTTTGATTATGGAAAGCGGAGGGACTTACTGTAGTATCGCTCAGAGTGTCTATATGCTTTCATTGTTTTTTGTTGCAGGTTGTGGTGGATTGATTTGCTCTCTCTTTAGCTGTTCATAATGGTTTGCATCTGTGTGGCAGGAGGTACAGTATTCCCTCCATGGATTTCATACGGTGGAAAATAAGGCTGCCGAGGATTAAGGCCAATTTCCCTTGTGGTAAATAAAAATGGGTTTATGGGTTCCTTTAGTTTGTCAAACAATGTCTACGGGTTTTGATTACGCCACAAGTAGGATCACAGAGTAGTGTTGATGTAAAGGAGTTGTTGCCTGAATAACCAGTTTTAAATCATTATGAACAATCAATAACCTTCCAGGCGCCATGTGACATGATGTTTCATAAACAATGAAATAGCATGCATGTGCATGAAGTGATATACATGCATAAACAGTTGAGTAAAAGTGCACAATTGAATTGTGGATTTGTCCAGATGGTGCTCTTGATGAAGGTCTATTTAAGATTTACAAACAACACCACTGCACGCCACTCCATCACCCTTCATTCCGACATCCTGTTTGTCCTAAGCTTGCATCAGTTGTCTTTCCCTACACCTGCCATCCCATGGGTGTCGGTTACCATAGTAACAAGGTTGCTAAACCTACCTAATGGTCCCATTTAGTCTTTTTTCCCTCCCTTTTTTCTTTCTACCAACCACTCAGTCAAATCTGGTTATTAGACATCAGACATCACCCAAGGCGTTACACTCCACTACCCTTACAGATCAAAAATCAATGAGATCCACAGAGGAACAGACGTCTTGTTTTGCGTGTACTGTCAAACACAGCCCACACCAAATCCAGAATAATTAACAAGGCACCCATTTACTCAATGGATATTATGTGAAGAAATGACAGCCAGTTTCATTCAATGGACAAATCACAATCATAGGTCTGATCATCAGGAGACACATTAGCAGCCTGTGGATGGCGAAGCACCGGCCTATTTTAATATGACCTTGATACAGTGAAAATGCATGCAGGAGACAAGTGTTAATGACTCAAGGGAGTGTCTATGGGCTATGAGTGATGACCTGGGAGAATTGCATAAAGACATTACAGAAACATAGAAATACAGATGTGAAGTTAGAGGTTCTGGATAATAGCGGTTGCAATATAGGTTTTAAATGACAGATACGTGGAGCGCAAGGGTGCAAATGGTAGGTAATGATGATAAAGTGTACATTTTCTTTATTTCCCACAATTTCTTGTATGCCTCATTGGTCATAATTAAATATGTAAATGTTATATTATAAATATTTTTTATTTATTATGTATATTAGTATTACTATTATTTAAATAATGAATAATATCAAATACATGTTAATAATATTAATTTATATTTTTAAAGTTAGTAATATTATGCTAATAAAAAATAAATATATATATATATATATATATATATATATATATATACACACAAGGAAAAAGGCCAGAATGATGGGGGGGAAAGTCAGAATCTACAATCAGCTCATATAGATTGTTGGTACTGAAAGATTCCACAGAGATTTCACGCTGTCTTTTAGCTAATTATCAGTATGGCTCTTCTTACAGAAGCTTGATTTAACAAGATGATGATAATTAGACATGATAATTATCTAAGGCACAGTAACAATTAAGCAATTGTTTCACACCTACCGGTATATAATGTCACCCACATACACGTTTGCATGTAGACTCACAGGCTGATACTTAAACAACCACACAAACCACATTCAGCAACCCTTCAACAACACAATACAAGCAGTATTGCTCATACACAATACAACAGTATGAGTTTGAGGGGAAATGGGTTCAAGTAAATAAAAAATAAAAAATAAATGTGAGTGTTTAGCTCTACCAAGGTACAATAACATCAATCACAAGTATGACCAATATCTATTGCAACATAACATTCCAAGAATATCAACATGAAAACCAGCCAACAATTACCAGATGAAATTCATTTCAACACTATAAAATGACTGTCTTGTGCAGAATTGCATGTTTAAATGTTTCACATTTGAGCCAAAGATATATTTTCTTCTCAAAATGATCCATCAAAGCAGGAGAGACAGATGACGGGCAGTGGAAAGGCGGACTGTGTGTGAAGGAGCTCTGGAGGAAGGGACAGCTCTTTGTTCTGGTAGAGAGGAGATCTCTAGGGAGAGCTGGTGTTATTCTTTACCAGTGTGATACCAGCATGGCTCACTGCCCACAGACTGTCTGCTTCCATTTTACTCTCTTTTGTCATTTAATTCTCTGGTTCAGGCGGCCCGATAAGAGTGTGTAGTTTATGAGATAGAGAGCCCAAGAAGATATGCGAGATGGTAGGGAGTGGCTTTGTTTCCACACCGAAAGGCTATTTTATCGTTGTGTGTTTGTGTGAGTGTGTGTGTGTGTGTACTTGTGCACAAGTTTTACTTACAAAGGATCACACTTATAATTTATTAACCCACTTCTCATGTCCTTGAGGGGAGCCTGGGCAGACATAAAGCAGACCTGCAGACACACACTTAAAAAAGCATATAACATAGAAATGTCTAAAAAAGGACAAAAGGGACCATTGCCAACCAGATCATCAGCCGAAAGCAAATTACTACCCCTACACACAAGCTGACACGCGCACACACAAACACACACAAACACACACACACAATCACACCACAGACATAAACCACCACCCTCCTCCTCACTGTCGGATTGCCATGGTAACCATGACTACTGGCACAATTCCTTGCTAATAACTCACACCACATGCCGACATCTCCCTCCCTTCTCTCTCTGTCTCTCTGTCTCTCTGTCTCTCTGTCTCTCTGTCTCTCTGTCTCTCTGTCTCTCTGTCTCTCTGTCTCTCTGTCTCTCTGTCTCTCTGTCTCTGTCACACACACACACACACATGAATAAATACTTTTATATGCATGTTTTTAATTTCTAAATTAAATTTCATTTTGATTTTTTGGGGGGGGGGAGCATAAAGTAAGGGTAATACAACTGTTCTAATATGATAATGATGGGAAAAAAAGCCTAATTAAAGAAATTATATCAGTAAATTCTTGAAAAGAAAACTTTAAATTTGTCAAGAACTTGTATTACTATTTCTTAGAAGAAGAATTAGTAGATCTTTTACTAAGATCTTAGTATCAGATAATTTCACGTTTGTATGAAGGTTTGTTCAGATGGTAAAATGTCATGTGGAGGAGCTCTCCCAAAAAAAAACAATTATATTTATGCATTAATACTTCTAGATATTTGTTATTTTTTTTAATATATACTTTTACCTTAAAAAATATCTTTGAAAATATTTTTGAAAATAATAATTCAGATATTCAGTACAGTACACTCATATTCAGTGTGTATGGAAAATGTTCGTTTTGAATTTCTTAGAGCCATTAAACTAAAACAGTATTTGAAACCAACATTAATCCAAAGAGTACATTTCTAAGAAATATGCATGTTTTACACTAGATTTAAAAAAATTCAAATATAAAAAAAAAAAAAAAAAAAAAAAAAAAAACACAGATACTCTTAAATGTCATTGACCCAGAAAATCTGAACTGCGAGTGAAAGCCTCCCAGATTGTCTGATTTATCATTATTTGTTGCTGTAGAACACACATCCAACTATGCCGATAATGGGGTTGTAATTTATGGGTGTAAGTGCATGTACAAACTGTATGAAATTGTAAACAGCCAACCAAAACAAAACTCCCAGATAAACTTGTCTCATAAACGTATGCCTTTAACTGCATGATTGCTCTTCTTCTTACTTCTACACATAAGAGCTCTCATAAGACGAGTACACTCTTAACAGTTCAGGGACAACCATCTGGCAGTCGGTGCAGATTCAGGGTTATCCAGGGATGCGTTGCTGCTATTTTTCAGCACCTGGATCCGGATGATCCATGTTTGATTCCTGTATATGAATTGATTAGTTGGAAACCATCCAATAAGGGCACAGCCTCTCCGCAAGACAGCTGAGAGCTTTTATTGAACATTCAAGAGTCCAGAGATCTTATCATTCAGATGTTTCTGTTTGATCAGCGCTGGCCCATTCACACAATCTTTAGGAGAAAAGGAGCTGAAGAAACATCTCCACCTCATTATGAGGGGTGCAGGGCTCTTTATTAGAAATCAATGAGCTCTGCTTGCAGGTGGAGCAGGTTGAGCCAGATGATCCGGTCAAGTTCTACTGCAATCACTAAGCGCCCTCATATCCGCTTTCTCCGTGTAAGCAACGAGTGCACTGCATTCCAGGGGTAAACTCATCCCGAGGCAAAACACTTGAGCTCAGAGCAGTGCGTGCTACTGAAACAATGATGAATGGATCCGCGCAGCATAGACGGCCATTGAACTAGGGTCAAAATCATCACCTGGGGTGTAGAAGACAATCGTTATCACCACAGGACTACAGCTGGCCGAACGTCTTTCCACAGAATGGGACCATGTTAAAGGACTATTCCAGGTTCAGTACAAGCTCACTCAAAAGTAATTGTGGGGTAATGTTGTGTATGTGAGATAATAGCGGGAAAATGTTGTTTTTACCCAAAAATAACAATAATTTCAACTTGTCCCTCTAATTTTTCACTATTTCAAATATACAGCCACAAAACGCAAAAAATATGTGCATTAGCATGGTATTAGTGTGGATAAAACACATACTAACTTTGTCTAAAGTTATGTCCAATTTTACAACTTTCTTGCCATGATAATGAATGACAGGAAAAACATGCATTAAAAATATTTTTTAATAAACAATGCAGTTAAACTGTAATATGAAATATTATTCAAATTTAAAAGAACTGTTTTCTATGTTACCGTAATATATATTACAATAAGAATAAAAATTTCAGCAGCCATTACTTCAGTGTCACAAGATCCTTCAGAAATCATTATAATATGTTGATTTGGATCTCAAAAAAACATTTATTATCATGTGGAAAACAGTTGATTTTTTTTAACAATGTAAGTCTTTACTGTCACATTTGATCAATTTAATGTGTCCTTAAAAGACCCCAACTTTTTGACCGATAATGTAAGCTAAACTAAAAGAAAATGAGGTACAAGTCAAAAAAATATTTTTTTTGGCAATCAACATTATGCTTGTACTGAACCCAATATTTTTTAAGTTACAACATCCCTCTGGAGCAACCTGCGTTGTTAAGTTAGTTAGTAGTTGCAAGAGGGCTTAAGACTTTCCATGAGAATCAAGGGCTCCATCTGAAAAAGCATTATGAATTCAAATGAACGTCTCTTTCCTTCCAGGCCCCGAGTGACGGCAGACATAGAGCCTGGTGCACAGAGACCAAAATTAGCTACTGGAACTTACTCCCCTATAAGCGTCCCACACAAGTTTGATCAGACTGACAGACTGTAGCCCAAGGTATTTTCAATAGGCCTACAGAGGCTGTCATTTCTTGATCTGAAACGAACGTGGACTGGAAAAGAAAGGACCATGCCAACTGAAAACGCTTTGAACAGTAGGATAAGAAACACATTGTAACATTTGTGTCACACCGCTCTGAGAGAGTAAAGTTAATATGGTACGCGCAAATTGGGACGACTATGCAAGTAGTCCAAAAACTTTATTGACCACAGAAGGATTAAAAGGCCATTGTAGCCAGAATAAAAATACTTCAGCATCAAATCACCTGAAAGAAATGGCTGATGGATGAATTTCCAAACATTTCTATGCCTCTTTGCCTTATGATGGAGACAAGTAAAATAAGAAGCAATGAACTTTACAAAAGATCATTTGGATAGTCGCTGCACATATATCGGTACTTAAGAGTTGATCTGGCTTGAATTCAAGACCTTGATTATGAGTCACTCTGAGCAAGTATGACAGCTAGGGGGAATAAAACAGGGCCAATGTGTGAATTTTGCCAGTGGCCAGTGGAAGCACCTCCATATCTTTCTCCTCGGCTTGCAGAGTCTGTTCCACAAAGTTAAATCTCACAGAACCACGCTCGGATGCCAACTCAAACAAGTTTACCCAAACCCTGCCAAGGATAGATGAATCAACTCAGCGTGAGGTTTGGAAAAATGCAGTAAGCTCATTTTCCCATCAAACAGAAACCTCAGGTTAATGTACAGCCTCTTATATGTAATGCAAACAGTATTAAAAATACTGACAGGGCATTATGTAATGGCAACACATGGAGGGAAATGACAGTCCTGAGAGTGAGGGCGAAGGCCAGAGGGTTCGATGAGTAGCAGAAAGTGGCGAGATCTCACAAAGGCAAGCTGGCAGAGCATCAACCGTGCGGGATGGAGGTCAGAGAAGAGACCACCAGGGTGACGGCAAGATTACTGGGTGTGTTGGAGGGATAATCTAGGTGCCTGACAGTCTGCAAAAGCAAGGATGGGGTAGAAAGACCACAATTAATGGCACAGTGTGCACATGTGCCCAGTTTATTGGCACATCGGCTTATAAAGGCAGTTGTTTAGAAACGTAAAGGTGGAGTGAGCAAGAAATTATAGAGATTACCGCCGCCATGCTGTGGTTCAAGGTCCGCGGGCTTTAATGGACTTTTCACCGCATTGGACTGTTCATTAAATCAATACAGCAGCAGGTATTATTACTGGCTGAGTCTGGGGCACACAGTAGCTTTGTAATTAAATTTCATTTAACTGAGCTCTTTTATGGGAAAAGCTTAAAAAAGGGAGGGAGAGATCTGCTTATTTTGGAGGATGGACACCATAGATTGAACTGTAGTCAGAAATAGAAATTAAAGCTTGAGAGGGAAGGAGTGACACATGGCGAAAAAAAAGTGAATGTGAGTATTGTATGTGTAAAATAAAAGCAGAAGAGTGCAATTACGCATCTCTAGTCACCTCTTCTAATTTGCCCTTTCACTAAAACATAATCACTTTTATTCAAGCCTCATTAGGCTCTTTGATTGGATAAGATTTAGCCTCTGTGCAGCGCAGCACTGATATATCTACACTAGCTCAGCAGATATGAACTACAGAAGCTATCAGGAGGGGAAGAGATTGAGGGGTGTTTGTCGAAGGCATTCTTAAGGGACAGTTCCCTCAAAAAATTAAGATTCTGTCATTTATTTAAAATATTTTCTTTTGTGCTCTGCAGAAGTAAGAAAGTCATGCAGGTTTGGAACGACATGAGGGTGAGAAAATTATGTCTTTTTGGGTGAACTAGCCTATGGCTTCAATAACATTTTGACTTTCTTACGGTGCATTCACACGGGGCATCAGCATTAATGCTTCTCATTTACTTTGAATGGGTGACGTCACACGTTGCCAAACTGAATTTTGGGTTCTGTTGCGTTGCGGGCATTGCTTGCAGCAGAAGTTTAAAAAATTTCAACTTTTCAAGCGCCAACGTAGCTGGCAGCCAATCAGATAGCCTTTAAGCAAAGCTGGAAGTAATGTGATTGGCTGTTGTCACTATGACCGCCGTGTCAGCACCAAAGTACAGATACACCCTCTGTCAAGCACTGACGCTGACGCCCCGTGTGAATGCACAGTTACAAGCTTCCAGTGTTTAGCGGTACATAATCTATTATACTTTTTTTTATACTATTATACCAAATTTGAAGTCTCAATGAAATAATTACTACTTTATCACAGCTACATGGTGACCTCAATGAAATTGACTTTACAACACTAACATGAGTTTAATATATAACTGTCTCTATGAATTGAAAAAAGAGGTTTTTAGTTAGAGGGTTAAAAAATCGTAAGACCCGTTCACACCAAAGGCAATAACTATACCAATAACTATAAAGTTTGAATATTCTATGAGAATAGCAAAGTCCATCCCACAATTATAATTAAAACACAGAAGAACAATTTAGTTGGTTTCACTTTAAAAATTATGTTCTACAGCTGATGAGCGATAAAAACAGTGACAGAGAATCAAAATCCAAAGACTTTAAAAGAGCTTGAGCATTTAAACCAGCAGACGGCATAACTGCGAGGCACACTTTTAATAAACAGAATGTTATTGCCTGCAGGTGTGGATGTTATATACACTTATCATTCTTGGTGTGAACTGTCCTTTGCCTCCCTTCTGACAATTTCAATCATTTTCTTCTAGTTTTATTATCAATATTATTACATGTTAGATGAACAGTCTGTCAGTTCTGATCAACAGGTTTCAGTTCAGTTTGATAGAAAAAAAGAAAGAAAAATTACAGCAAATCTTGGTTCCAAAAGTATTTTCTCCATTGCAATTTTTACAAATCGCAAAAGGTACACATCACAGTGTGTACTTAAAGGGGTGGTTGATTATGATTTCACTTTTCTAACTTTAGTTAGTGTGTAATGTTGCTGTTTGAGCATAATCAACATCTGCAAAATTACATCGCTCAAAGTTCAAAGCAAAGGGAGATATTTTCTTTTAAAGAAATTGCTTTTTAAGGACTACAACAAACGGCTGGTAGGGACTACATTTATAGATTATCAAGACAGAATATGTTAATCAATGACTAGAAGATAACTACACATAAGCTACATAAATTCATCAACTAAGTTACCATTCAAAATGTTGAATCCATCAACATCTGTGTCTGACTCTGGTTTGAACATAAAAGGCTAAAAGTTTTTGAAATTATCAGTGCATGTCTGTGTGAGGTAATGGAAGCTGCTATTGAAGCTCCACCCTCTGTGCCGGGAGCAGCAGCTCATTTGCATTTAAATGGACAGAAACAAACAAATTTAATTTTGAGCTAAAACTTCACATACACCCTCTGGGGACATCAGAGATTTATTTTACATCTTGTGAAAAGGTCATTATACCACCCCTTTAACATCTTTAATGAGCCAATGAACTACACATAAAGCACCGTCAATGACGCAATCAAATAAAAAAAATGACAGGACAGCAAAAAGCGTGTTTCTTTCAAAATAGTCAAATATATATGTTGTTTGAACACTGCTTCATGAGGGTGGGAGTTCACAGCTGAAAAAATTGCAAAGTTTAAAGCAAAATCTACAGGAAGTTTCTCTTAATTTTGCCTATAAGCGATGAATGCATAATTATGATAAACTAAAATCGTTTTCTCCCACACTTAACCATTTCACAGAGGCAAAGTTACAGCCCACTAAGCCGAGAAACATTATTAAGATTAGCATAAAGTCTGCTTTTATTAAAATATTAAATTAAATGTAATTATTCTTACTTGGTAAATTATCATCATTGGCCTGGTCTGATGCTCTGGGTGCCCATGACGCTTTGAGAAATGCTGCTTTGAAATCTCCTTTAGACCACAAAGAATAATACATGTGAGACATAACGAGGCCAAGACACAACAGTGGAAAATCGCGGTTGTCTACATTTCAGATTTTGTGACAGGAACATTTGTAATACTGATGAGACAAATGAACAATGGAAAAATTTGAGTGTTTAAAGAGATTTACATTGTTGAGACGCTAAACAAACTTGAGTATCCTGTTACTGCTGTGTTTGTTTGTTCTCTCAGATGACAGCTTTATGACTTGACTGAAGCTGAATTTCTTGACTATAATGTAATATCTTATGAGAATATTACGGATCGTATCTAACCATCTACAGATAAAGACCAGATGGCCTCCACGTTCCTACATTCATGATGGGCCATCTCTGCTTTTCAACTTTATCTCTAATTATATCAAATATGACACTCTGGGAAAATTATCCCCAATGCTGAGCTCACCGCCCAAAGGAATCATCACCTCTAAAGCCATCAACCACCTGCTGTCCCATGAAGCAACTCTCCAACAGCAACTTTCTGGACCCTAAGGATTCATACATGGTAATAGTCATCTCAACACATCATGAAATTCAATTAGCTGATCTTAAACAGCACCACTGCCCCCAGAAACCTCTGAGCTTGCCAGTCTCAACACTATGTCACCAGATACAGCCACAGCTGCTCTGCTTTACTCCGAGACAACAGCAGTGGACACAGGGCTCCAGACTAACTTTTCTACTGGTTGCACTGGTGCTACCAACTCTCTCAGTTGGTCGCACCCGCATATGATTTGGTCGCACCTTTTTTTTTCTTTTTTTTTTGCTACATGCCATGGGATTAATCAATGCATGCTGATGAATAGTGGTTTTAATGGACCAAAGCTAGCAAAGGCTTTCTGGGCTGCAGCATAAATACCTGTAATATATTAATTATCATTGCCAAATTTCTGGATTTTCATGGATTTTGAACAGTAATTTTAATCTGCAATTTTAAGCATTTTACATTTGAATTATATACAATCTATCTATTTACATTTGAATCATAATCTATTCTTTTTTATAATAATTTCCTTTTCCTCAGTCGAGCGATTACTCTCATCTAACCGCTGAAAAGACGTAGGAAGGGGCATGCTGTTTCGTGAGACATTTTAATTTTTATATGCCTTAAGGTTGATTTATACTTCTGCGTCGGACCTACGCCGGAGCCTCTACGCTGTAGACTACGCGTTGGTTTTAATTTATACTTCTGCGTCGTTGTCCGCGTCGATGCACGCAGAGGGAACATGTGAAACCCGAGGGAGCGGTTCTAGCAGACCAATCACAGCGCTTGCGTCCGCGTAGAATTGACGCGTTGTTACATTTTTGGAGAGGTGCACGTCAGGGTACGCCGAGGGTACGCACGCTACACACAGCCTGCGACATAGCTACGGCTAGAGGTCGACGCAGAAGTATAAATTGGGCTTTAATCGTGAATTAAGCGCGTAATTGGCGTGTTTCACCCTCATGTGCAATGCGCGTGACGTCTACGTTCGACAATAAATAAACTGCACGTGTCTTGCGGAAGAACACTGTAGCCGGAGCTACTTCTCTCCATTAATGTCTATGGCGAGTCACGCAGACACTGGGCAACTCCGCATCCGAGTCGACCCCGGGATAAAATAGTCCAAATATAAACACTTATTATAGGCGTACCGTAGTGATTCAGGATCAATCAAAAACACGGTTTGGAAAATGGATTTATGATGTAGCCTACTCGTTCATTTTTAACATAAGTTACGGACTGCAGCAGCGGATGCAACGGCGTTCTGTTGCGCAAGCGTCCACTCGCACATATGCGACCGCATAAAATTTTAACTCGCACATTCTCAAAAAATGGTCGCATATGCGACCAATTTGGTCGCAGTCTGGAACCCTGGGACATCAGGCTCGCAAACGAGAGAAGGTCGAACAGCCACATGAGTAGTACGAAATGCAAACAATGTGTTCGAGTGAAAAAAAAAAGGAATGGTGAGGAAATCAAACGGAATTGAAGATAAAAGGAATGACAGAGGAGTGAGAAGACTAAAAATTAGGAGTGCATAGCTTTCTGGAATACTTGATTCTGATTTTTTTTTTTGTATAACAAAATTTTATCCAAATAAGTAAAAAAACGCAAACATTTTTTGTTAAATGTTAAATTTGTGTTAAAAGGTGTATTTAAGCATCATCAGAGCATTATTACATACATACACTCAATGTATATCCCTTATTTATTTATTTATTTACACACTCATACATATGTAAAAATTGGAGCATGCACAATGAAATATCTATTTAAAAAACTCTAATAGCAGCCGATTACAAACGTAACACATTGGAATATCTAATATCGACCAATACGGGAAAAAAAAACTCTAACATCCAATAACCAATTTGATACCGATATCATTGACTGCTGAATGCTGCAATTGACCAATCAGAATCATGCATTCAAAAGAGAGCCATGTAATAAACAGGATAATGCAAGTATTTCACTAAAAAGAGGGCGAAGGGAACTAAAATATTGCATAATGCAATGTTGGAAAAACAGAGTAGAGGAAATGAAGAAAAGGCTGAAGCCACAGGCCATATGGGCTGAGAATTGAAACAAATGAGGCATTCTGCCACCCCATGTTCATAGGACTGAGATTTCAACCCATATTTGAGATCAAGAACATTTATTAAATTTGTGAAGTGCTTGTTTAATGACTTTACTAATTGTTGTGCCTTAATGGAAAGAGGTTTATTGAGCATTAAAAAAAAAAGATCTTCAAGGAGGATTTATCGAGCACTTGGGCAACTTACATGGGTATTCAATAAATACATTTACCAACTACAAAAAGGGTTTGTTTTCTCTACTGCCGAATGACACAGACTATGTGTATGTAGTCAGTCTGGATCCTGTTTCGGTTGGGGCACTTTATAATGTGACCCCACCAGGGGGCCGGTCTTATGTTACAGGAAGCTGCTCCCCAGGTAGCTTCCTCTACAAGCATCAGTCCAGATGTGCTCCAATGCCCTGTTTATTAAATGTGATTAGTCTTTAGGACAAAATACCATTCAACACCACAGTGTGTATAAATTGCTTCAACAGGTGAAGAAAAGCGTTTTCTACAGTTTAATTTGTGAAATGTAACACTAGCTGCACCTGTGAACATAAACATGCTACCCGGCCAAATAGAAATATGAAGTACACAATAAATCCATTTGATAAAAATGAATTGTTTAAGCACTGAAGAGCTGTCCAGTTCAACATGACCCTGACCTGCCAAGGCACGATTCAGGAAAATATATTTTTCGCTTTGTGAAGAGCATATAAACACTATGGTTTCTCTCAAATATGAAAGTAATCAAGGCACATGCTGAAAGAATGATATGCTCTTGATGACACTTTAAGATTTGTTTGTCTATATTTTGTCCTGAGTGGGTGTAAGTCCATTTCTCTCTCATTTGTTCTGAATTAAACTCATGTTCCAGACCACCGTATCAGAGATACTTTAAATGCATCAGACCAGCAGTGAGAGATTTATTATCAGATGTGAACAGGAGGGAATTGATCTCCGGTCTTACTAATGGGTGGACAATGTACAACAACTCGGAATCAGTTTTTTACACTTAAGAATCATACAATGGGAACAAAATCTGCTCTGAGATCAGCATAAAAGCGCAAGTGTAATGGTGCTAATGGAAAAGCCCAACGGTTGATACATGAGTGCATTGGGTGGAGATACCTCTGTCCAGTACATACAGAAGGGTCCTTCTTATCCAAACATGCTTTAACAGGGACTGTCCCGAACAGGGTTTGGTTTGGGCGCCCTACTCACGAAATCTGTCGGATGACCAGAACAATGAACAGAAAACTAGAGCAGACTGCTTCCATGAGAAATTACTCTAGGGATAAGAAAGGAAACTGAAATACAAATAAAAGGCAGTTTTCTCTTTCAGCAGTGTGTAAATAATACACCATTCTATTCTATAGATAAGCTTAGTTAAACAGGCATGTTTTTGGAGGAAATGACTGGACTAGCAGTGAGTGTTTGTGTTTGGGGGATAGTGGTTGAAATTGAAACTATTAAAAATATACATTCATCAATCCAATCTGTCATTCAAAACTACTGATCAATGTCTTAAAATACCTATAGACAAATGCATGTTTATTCCGAGGTGTGCTAAAAATGTATATTATGTATCAGCAGTTTATCATACAAACATTGATTAAACACAAATCCCTTCTCTGTAAAGCGCAAATTCACTAAGAAATAATGCATTTATTGATAAATACTGTAAGTGATGTTTTAGTGTGCGATTTGATATCTCAGGAAAAATTATGCAAACTCTAAATGCAATTCCCCATCTTGAATATAAAAATATTTAGAGATGCACCGATTACAATTTTCTAGGCCGATCCCGATTCCGATTTTTCCTTGAGTTTGACCTGCCGATACCGATTTTAGCCGATTCCGATTTTATTTTTTTAAACCACTTTACAGCACACACAAATATTTATTTTCTATCTTCTCTTTAATAGAACATTTTGCATAGAACATTTTTGAACAGATAATCGCTATAAAATAGAACTATATAAATTACTCCTAGTGTGGGAAATTCACACACATCTAAAGTGCAGTGTTATGGAAGAACCATTTCCTTTTCACATCCAATACCCAATTTAAGAAAATTGATATATTTAGCAAACTAAACTTCTGTATGAAAACAGGTAATGGCAATAAAATAATATATAAATAACAAATAAAAATTAAATAAATATAGCCCTGCAGTATAAAGATATTTCTGTCTCACACACACACACACCCACACAGGCCTATTGCAATCACTTG
Organism: Tiaroga cobitis; assembly: GCA_030578255.1. NCBI lineage: Eukaryota > Metazoa > Chordata > Actinopteri > Cypriniformes > Leuciscidae > Tiaroga > Tiaroga cobitis. The sequence goes on from CM060600.1 coordinate 22,838,386, forward strand.
TTGTATATCAATGGCAAGTTATATTTCTCAAACAGTTCTTCTCTCATCTGACACATGTCCAGCCAAGCTAAACAGGACAAGTGGAGCATGTGCAGGGAAACGATTGGGAAATAATAAAAACAAGTTTAAATGGGTAAATTTTCTATAAATATTTTTGAGTCTTCATTTTCTTTCTGACATAGGCTAGCCTACTTCAGTTCTTGTTAAAACACACCAGACATGCAAATTCTTTGCATTTTGGGCACTTTTTGGATGAAATCATATTTATTTTGTCCATCAAAAGTGTGCTTTCACTTAAATTGAGCGCAGCAAAAATAGATTCGGCGCCGAAACCCGCGCTTCACTGTTGCCCACGCGACGCTCCTGCTCGACGCTCACGCGCTGCTCCGGCTCCCGGTGTGAATGCACTCATTGATTAACATGCACGCCGAACAAAAAAAAACAACGCGCTGCACCTTGTGGTGTGAAACGGCCGTAATTCATGAGGTTTCCTACATGTGCGCGTTCCGTGTGCACGTGTGATGCTGATGTTGCGCGATGTTAATCATGCGGCGCCCGAGTGCATTTGACCGGCATAAAATCGGATTATGTCAGACTGACCGGCCGGTCGCCGATCATGGCCGATCACGTGAAAATCGGCCGATTCCGGTCACCGGCCGATCAATCGGTGCATCTCTAAAAATATTATATTATGTAATGAATAGCTACAGCCATGATCAACAGAAAATGTACACAAACATCTCTATTAAATACAATTTAATAATTGTGCCACACAAACAGAGCAAAGACAAACTCTATTATGAGCCTAATTTACATAAAAAGGAGATGTTTTTGCTGTACTGTAGGTGGTTAACGAATAAGATGTACGTCTTTGTGCAAAATAGCGACAGTGAATTAGCTCCTCTGTGTTAATACATTTCCTGAAGTGCTGTGCACTCTGAAGTTCCAAATTGTATAAAAATATGAATGGGACAAATAGTGATTTATAAAAATATAGAAAGTATACAATGTCCAGAGTAGAAAACACAAGTCCAGTCTCTTAGTGGATCAGAACCAGTGACCACAGATACACAGTTTGGTGCATTACATGCCAATATGTGAGGCCTGGTGCCATAAGGACTGCTGCTACTGAGTACTGGATCAAAAATAACACCCATACTAGTGTCCAAACCTGGTTCAGTGAGACCAAAGGGACACATGCTGGAATGAAAGTTGCTACAAGGGTACTGGAAAACCAACTGTGCTGCCTGAAATGACTTGAAAGAATGTTGACTAATAATGAGAAAAGATTCATTCATCAGATAAACCATTGCATTTTTTTCTTGTCATTTGTGCTGAGTGAGTGATTTAAATAGATCATGTTTTGATAAATTTAAACAGCTTTCTGCTAAACTTGCATATCTTCTGGTTTCACAGAATACTTTCAAATAACCCCTTCATTCCGAGATTCGCCGATCAGTATATTGTTCAGTTCCAGCTCCCTTTTTATTCCTGACTTTATGCATCCCTCTATGTGTGTGGCAAAGCCTCTTTCTCTCTCTTTGTCTCTCTGTCCTTCTCTTTCATTCATTCTCCTACTTCTTCTTCATACTGCAAACCCACATACCAAATTCCTCCAAACACTGACCAGCGATTCATTCCAAATATATGTTAAATGAACCAGCAACAATGTGGAATTCCAGTATTTATCTAAAAAGTTTGCTCTGGGGGGTATTTTTCAACAGATGCTTCTGTTGGAAACTGACATTACGGAGGTCCTTTGAAGTGGAATTGCTTATTATTGGGCGAAAAAAAAAAATGAGGAAAAAAGCATGCCCTGATTTTCATTTCTTTTCCACAGGGGTAACAACAGCTTGAGAACACAGTTGGCCCAGTTGCCACATGGTGACAACAATTATCATGGCAACAGATTTAAACCAACATTTCAAAAGAACAACAAAGCACAATTTTACCATCTGCCAAGCAGCTCTTTTTGCAATTCTCTATGAGAGGATAAAATCTGCTAATCATATGTCATAATTACAAATTGTCTTGGTGAGTGAAATTACAAGTTTTTATTGCTCCGAAGCTACCATGGATCTTGTGAGCAAGATAAAAGACCCAAAACAAATATGCACAATACTTCTAAATCTTGTTTCAAGCCATATCGGATTGTTAGTAAATTAGTTATGTCTGCTATAGTCAAAAGTAGGGCTGGGTAAAAAAAATCTTGATTTTCCAATTAATTCACCAACTGCTGAAGCAAAAATGTGCAATCAGTATACCATAACTCAATTCCCACAACAAATAACTCACTCTTATAAGTTACCAATTTGAATTAGTCAGAAAAAACACACTGTATATTTTACAGCATTAGATCCTATCACATAAGCCAAATGGTCATTATAACTGAAATAATCAATCACAATCAAATTGGAATCAAATCTTTAGCTTGTGAATAAGAATAAAATTGAATCAGGAAATCGGTATGAATACCCAGCCCAAATCAAATATTAGATTTTATACTACGAAACCTGAAAAAAATAAAGGCCAAAACAATCACAGAAATACAAAATCACAGAAACGATACAAGTGAAGTAGGTGAACAAGGTACAAAACATAAAAGGAAAATATAATCATTCCTACCTCAAGGAAGCAGGTCCCTGCTGATGTGTTCTCCTTGATAGAAACATTGTAGAAGCTGCTCCCAAACACTGGCTCATTATCATTACTATCCTGGAGGTCTATTTCTACCAGAGCAGTGGAGGATAACGGGGGTCGACCTCCATCAGTGGCCACTACTTTGAAACTTGGCTTTGGGTCCTTCTCATAATCCAGATTGGTTGCAGTGGTTATGATACCTGTGACAGGGTCAATGGTGAACCAACTGGCGTGCGTTTTCTTGTCTGGTAAGATGCTGTAGCGGACATCACCGTTGGGACCTTGGTCTTTGTCTCTCGCGGTCACTTGCAGCACAAAGCTACCTGGGTAGACAACTTCTGGAATGGTCTGCTTATATGCCTGTTGGTCAAAGAGAGGTGGGTTGTCATTTACATCAGTGACATGAATCGTAAACGAGGACTCTGCACGAAGCGGCGGGGTTCCAGAATCAGTAGCCATGACACGAAGTTCATAAGAATCCCTCTCTTCCCGATCCAGAATCTGGTCTACGTAGATGAGGTAGATGATGCTGTCTTTAGTGGTCAGGGCAAATTTCCCATCCCCTCCCTCAAGAGACACATTGACATTGGAGTACTCGCCATAATCAGGGTCCGAGACAGAGATTCTTGCAACGTATTGGCCCGGCTGAGCACCTTCAGAGATTTGGGGTGAGCCGTCCTCACTGAGAAAAATTATGGTCATGGTTGGCTGGTTATCGTTGTAGTCTCTAACATGTATTGTAACAAAGGCATTGGTGATCTCTGGATGGCTAGCATTATCTCTGGCTTGCACTACCAGCTCATGAACCTTCCTCACCTCGTAGTCTAGAGGCTTATTGAGTGTAATGATCCCAGAGCGAGGTTCGATGACGAAGTAGCGATCTGGGTCGCTCTGCCGTCGGTTTATCTCATACAGTACAAGGCCATTGTCTCCTTCGTCAGAATCAAATGCAAAAACTTGCAGGATGTTACTGCCTTGAGAAAGGCTCTCAGAGATGATGGCATTGTAACGGCTTTGGTTGAAAATCGGAGCGTGATCATTGATATCCTGCACCAAGATGTCAAGTGTCATCTGTCCAGTCTCCCTTGGAGATCCACCGTCAAAGGCCTCCAACACCAAGGAGTAGGAGGACCTCTTCTCTCGGTCCAAGACTCCATTGACTACCAAGTCAAGGTAAAGGACTTTGTTAGCTGCTCTTTTGGTCTCAAGTCGGAACACTTGTCCTACATTGCCTTCTTTAATCTGATATCCTTGTACAGTAAGCTGATCCTTATCTGCATCAGTGGCAGGCTCAAGAGAGAACTTAGTTCCCACCGCTGTTTGCTCTGGGATCTTCAAAGAGGCTTTCTTCTTGGGGAATGTGGGGGCATGGTCATTGATATCATTTACAGTGATTGAGACCTTGACTGTGAACCCTGTCATAGTGACAGCTATAAAACTGTAATGGTCTCTTTCCTCTCTGTCAAGTCGCCTGGCGGTCTTGATAATGCCTGTGGTTTCATCGATGTGGAGATCACTACCAATGCCGGTGCCTTCATGATCAGAGATGAAGTATAGAGAGGCTGTAACTCCAGGTAGCAAACCAGCACTAATGTCGCCCACTATCGTCCCTGCAGGTTGTTCCTCATCTAATTGGAGCTCTAAAATACCCGGTGTGCCCTCTCCGCTGACCATTACTGTTAATAGTTCCACTACTACACAAAGCACCAAAAGCATCCTTAGCCTCCAGAATACCCACATCCGGAACTGTTCACATGTGTTTTTCCCAAAGCCATTCAACGGAGTCATCGTGCCAAGGTTTCTTCACACCTGCAAAACAGGAGGGGAGCAAACTGTCACAATCACATTTACACAGCACAATATTATGACATAGATACCAATGCATATTAATGCAAATTCCTGTCTCTCACAAACAGCTGGAATGCATGAGAATGGGGTGTGTTTGCTTCAAAAAGGAGAGGCTTTCCCCAGTCAGGGCAGTAAAAACAAATGCGTATGTTGTATGCTCTTATTCATGCACTACGCCTTTTCAAAATACACTCAACATGCATATATTTCCCATGCATCTATGATGCTGTCAGATAGTCCCAAATGCTTTAATAACCGTGTATAAAACGTTAGATAAATTTTAAACAGAGATAAATTTTTAACAATAAATTTTATTTAACAGAGCAATAAATCCTAATGTGCTTCCTATAATGAATGGAAAATATATGTTCTTTCCAGTCATATAAAGATGAGTGGGTACCATCAAATAAATTATAGCAGATGAGCCACTTGAATGCATATACAAACAAGAGGAACTGTAACTAAATATGGTGGATGTAACACTACATATGGTGGCTGTAGATCTGCCTAACTATAAGGCAGATCTACAGCCACCAGACATTTGTTTACTCTAGAACTTATACGCCCATTAGCTGGATCAGATTTTTTTTAATATGACGAAAAATATATATACCATTGTTGTCATATTTTATTCTTGATTTGAGATGTTATATGAATGTAATATAACAGCTGTACTTGCATAACTGTACAGTAAATAGCTGCGCAGGATGTTATGAATATGGCCGCCTACTAGTCAACCAACTTGCAAAAGAGACTTGTGGCATAGAATCATTCATATTTGAAAGGGTGGTCACCAGATTGCAGGACAAGCCTCTCTGGCTTGCTGCCACTATAATCCCAACATGTAAAAAAAAAAAACGTTTAGTTGAGATGTTGAGAATATTCTTCGAGTACATTTATTCATTTAGCAGGTTATTCATCCAGCAGGTTATTCATCCTTTGAGTACAGTCAGTTCAAACCAAAACCATCCAGTAGTTAGTTGATTTTTAAGAAAATTTGTCTTTTTTTAAAGCCATGTTAAAGAAGCAAACTTAGCCACTAATTTTGAGCAGACAGAAAGACATTACTCAGACAAAAAGGCCAGACAGAAGTTTGGAGCATGTGTTTGGAAAGCATCTCTTCTCTTGTCATATGTGTGAAGGCTGAATCCTCTGTGAAGCAATCTGCTACAGATGGTCAGACTTGGGATGATATTTTATACGCCACTGAAGAAGTGCACTAGCACAATTAGAAAATTATACTACTTTGGCAGGAATCACAATAAACCTCAGGAGTCTTTGCACTTGCGCTGAGTAGAGTATCTGTTGGTAAAGTCTGTATTATCCAAACCTCAATGCATAATGATGGCAAATCATCACTGTGGGCTGTTGTGGTCTCTATACATAAGCGGATTACAAATGCAATTTGTCCTTGTCAGTTCTGTTTAAGAGTTCTCCAGTGAGATGCACAGAACTCACTGTAGGACGAAAAGAAATATTGAATCTGGACTTCAGTGTCATTTTTTTTAACAAGAAAGAAGCCCTCCATATGAAACCACATGAATGTTTTCATTCATTACAAGGCTTTTCAAGCTGGCTCCCTCTAGTGGCCACAATGAGTCAATAGGTTTATGAAAGGGGTAGAACAGAAGATTTAAAAGTAATGCTTTTTTTACCTTTGTCTATCACAAATATGTCTACTGTCTGAACCAATTGTCCTGTGTGGTTGTGTATGACACATCAAGTGGTTTTGTGCCACTAATAGTAGGCATTTACAAATAATTATCCTCACAAACACAGTTGACCGGCAGGGCTCCAGTGGTCTGTCCTAATCAACTATCTGCGACCTTCACTAACATGTGATTTCTAGTACGGCCTTAGCCTGACGTGTGTAAAGGGGCACACTTACACACAAATTGCATATCCAAGGACATCTAGGACAAAGACATGCAGCAATGACTATATGTTTATCACATCGATGATTTGAAACAAATCTTGTTTGAGTCACACGGATCGAATTGAAACAATTTAAGTGATCATTATAGGACAGAAAAACAGTAGTATTGGGGGTTAAACCCTCAAACCTACGATTTTAGGATCAGGGGACCCCCTATAGGTATTTGTGTGAAGTGTGGCCCTATGTTCATTCTAATGAAAGTAGCAGAGATTGTGGGGCACTTGGGGGCCACTTTAAGCCAATTTAAACAGATTCTGAGATCATGGAGGCCCACGATGCATTGCCACACAATGTGTCTCATTCTTATATTTAACGGCTTATTAAAATACATAGCATAAAAAGGTTGTCGAGGGGGCCGGTGGAGCTGACGGTTTCTCCATCACGATCTCTCTGAATAAACAGAGGCCAGACTGAGTGATTGACAAAGGCGTCTGAGGAAAACCTGCGGGGGGTGGGGGTGGGGGGTATGGGGGGGGGGGGGGGGGGGGGGGTGGGGGGGGGGGGCTGTCCTATTCAACGTTTCTGTGGCAGCACAGAGCCGAAGCTCGCCGCCATGTTAGACCGCAGAGATTTAAGAATCTTCCTATGGACATTCAAACTTGTATCTTAAAACTAATTTGATAGCCTAACTACTTTTGTAAGAAGCATTGGACCATTCAAACTGTGAGTGATTACATTCATGTTGTACTATAAAAATGATGCAGAAACCATCACAGGGTAGGATATATAATTTTAAGAAACTTGGCTCTATTTGAGGGACGAATGAGAAATCTTTCACCAAAACCCATGCTTATGATGGGTCTGAAATGACTGAATACGGATGAGCAGTTGCCACAGTTTCCGCAGGCTAAATGGGTATGGAATTCACTCCCGCTCAGTTTTCAGTATTTAGACAACCACAGTGCCAGACCTCCTTGGGCTTTCTGCTTTTAGCCGTCCAGCTGTCGTCAAAATGCTGGAGTTGGTTGATTTAACGGTGAAGGTGGCAGGCGGGTCTTAGTAAAAGATTCCAACTGATATGAGACTGGCTTAGTTGGTTTTTATGGCAGTTGAGCTACGCTAAGACTGAGGAAGCAGGTGACAGACGAACAAAGAAGGATCAGGTCACTGAGCATCCATTAAATAAAATGCAAAGAGTATTTACAGATGCTTATGCTTTATAATATTGCCACAAAGTAATTTAGTAAAATAAATATGGGGGTTATTTTGAATGAAAACTTAGTTTCTTATTGGACTATTTGGGAGGAGGAAATGAAACAATGCTAAATTTAATCGGTTTAATATATATATAATATTTAATATTTAATATTTAATAATATATATATATATGTATATGTATATGTATATAAAATGTGCAATGTAAAATCCTGAAGCAAAATCAGTTGATAACCACTGATTGAAAATATTTGTGTGCCCGGTATGAAACTGCACTACACTTGTAAAACTCTATATCTCAAAGAAAACTTAACTCTCTACAAAGATAGCCATTCATACAGTACATTTGCAAAACCCTAAAGATATGAGATCCAATAAAATCCCTTATCAGCGTGCTTTACCAGTGACTCACTCACTGAGCTCATGGTAGCCAACACACGCTTTTTAGCTGTCATCTGTACCGCGTTTGAATAAAGGCCGAGATTACACTTCTGAGGGCAATTACTACTAATTTCTTCAGTGTGTAAAGACCCTCAGTGCACTTAAACAAAACAGCTTAAGACATCAAGAGTGAGTCCGAGGTTGGAACCAATGCCAACTCTAAATCTCGTATAGAGAATTTTGCCACTGGTTCATGGGAGGTTTACCAGCCCCAGGAAAAGATAAATCTCTCAGTTAACACACTAACATGGGCTGAGGAAAGATCTCATGAGTAAAAACAACCTCCATCATCAGGTGAGTGAATGAAAAGTTTGGACAACAATGACGTAATACTAAGTAACTGGTGTAATATAGCTTTCCGGACATTTCTCTCCACACAAGCACATACTAGTTTGGTTTTTTATGGTCTCTCTGTGGCACAGGTTTAATAGGATATGTGGTTTCCTGAGAAAGTAACTGGAAATATGGAGTTTGTCACTGTGGCAAAAATGCCAGGAAGAAATGTTTCCAAATTTCCTTCTCCAATCAGAGGCAAGTCAAAAAACAAAGTTTTGGGTTAAAGCAGTGACCCCACAAGTTCAGGTGAAACATTTCTCATGCTAGCCACCCCAGAAACACAGGTTCCCTTCATCATCATCAGTAAACCCTAATTTAGTGAAAGCTACACCATTTCCATTCTCAATTTTCAGTGTTTTTATAAGTTTTATAAATATATTTAGTATTTTTTATGCAATATAATTATATATTGCAATAGCATAAATATATGAGATAATACATTATGTAGTATAATTATTATTTATTAATTATTTTATTTATGTTATTATTAGCAAATATGTAATTGTATGTATGGATGGATATGGATGGATGGATGGGATTGAATTTAATAATATATTAAATTTATATAAAAACAAATGCATGTTTTTTTTTATAAAATTTATGTACTATATTTAAAAAAAAATCAATAGTCAAGAAGAATTTCCCAATGATAGACATCCTACCCTACCCACACACTACTCCCACCCTACACACTACTCTGCGTGTTCAAACCTTCACCAACTAAAGACAAAACAAGGTCATAACCAAAACAGGGCTGTTAAAAGTCCAACTTGTCTTAAAGTCACCATGTAATCAAAATTGACCATTCCAATTTGTACAGAATGTTGCAGTGTTTATTATAAAAGATTTATCTCTGCATCTGTTCTCTTCATGATGTATGTCTCGGCAGAGGGTGGAGCTATATATCCTCCACAACTGACGGCAAACTAGCATTCAGATCTGCCTCCATTTAGTTAGCAATGTCCAACTTCCTTCAATCTAACAAATTCCCAACGACGAAATCAAGTCCCACCCAACTTTGTTTTCCCATTCCAAAAGACGTTTCACTCAGGTATATATGTCACAAAATTCCGTGACATAAATCTCTAATATTTACCTCCTCCCTGAGTGATTTGCAATGTTTAAATAAATAAAAATATTTTAATCAGATTAACATTTTGCCAATACCTGCCAAGCACTATGTGCTCTAAGAAAGAGAAAGCTTCAGGGAATGAGCAAAACAACCTGCGGTCTCCCTGTTATGATCGGGGTTGGGTGTACAGCATGCTCTTTTTGAGGAATGGGGTGTAAAAGGAAAAGAGAGACTGTGAGAGAGACAAGCTCCCTGAATTATTAATAAGCAGTGACGAACTGTTTAACAAACGTTGAACATTGAGATGCCACATCTCAGGTTCCCATGTCTCCCAGGTTACAGCACACTGTCCCACTATAAACACTAAACTGGGTATTAGACTACTTGAGATAAAACGTCTCTGACATCTAATTGCTTCAGATGTTAAAATCTCTGGGGGAAACAAATGCTTTGCTCTTCCACTGGTTTAACATCTAAACGTATTAGTTAAATCGCTGTAACACAGTACTGTATATGTATCACAACATAACATTTTACATTAACATAACATAAAATTAAATTAAATATTAAATCTAAAAAAAAAATATTAAATGTTTAAATTAATGTTCAAATTAAAAACATTAATGCCGATGATAAAACCAAATAAGTAAGAAAAGAAAGGAAAAAAGAAATGCAGTTTTTAAAAAATATATATATATATTTTTTTAATATTCTGTATACTTGGGTGGAATATCTTAATATTAAATTTTAATGACATAGTAAAAATGTGTCAATTTCATGAGAAATTACGTGACCAATAAAAACGACCACATTTTTTTTATTCTTTAGACTATGGGGAAGTTAGTCCTAAAATGTATAAAACAGATGTTTGTCTAAATTAGAATTACAGAAAGCCTACACCCAGAGCAATCACCACCGGCCGTGGCACCTTTCTATTAAGGAAAAGGAACTGTGCCTCAGTAGAATTGTACACTGACTTGTCCAAACTCGGACCTTATCTACAAACATGAGTATTTCCAGTCCATTTGACAGTGCTGATGCTTGAGAATAACTACCATTAGGCCATGAGATGTAAAACACAGCACAAAGCCACAGTGCCACCATGCTGAAGTTGCTACTCTGAATAAATATGCTGTCAAGGGATTTTAGACATATGAAACACTCCATTGGAGTATTGTGAAATGAAGCTCTCAATGATTCAATGACATTATTACTGAGTGAATGAGCAGCACAGGTGAGAGCTGAGCAAAGCATTCAGTGTCTTTTGAGTGCTCTGTGCATCTCACAAGCCCGGTTTGGTTTGTTATCAGTATCTAAATATAAAAGCACACAAATAAGAGCAAAGACTAAATGTTGCACTTCAGTAAAACCACTTACATTGAAAGAGTATATAGCAACCTCACTCAAGAGGAGTGGATCACCACCTGGTCAAATGACTTAGCAAGAACATGCTTCATAGATGGAAAAAAAGGAAACCTTTCCCAGGAGAAAAGCCACTGGAGCGCTTGGATATAATGGCTTGGCTCTAACCAAAGTGCCAGGGAGCCGATTCCAAAATCTAACAATAGAGACCGTTAGGTAAGCTAATTAAAAACAGAACATTTACACACAGACACAGTGTTTTAGACAGTTTTTGTTACCTATCTTGGAGTGTAAAGTAAGTTAGAATAGTATGTAAATATAAAATAAAAAAAGGTCTGGTTTTTATATCTGCAACCCAGGCTCACTGGAAAAAGTGTTTGTGGCGACATTTCAGATAAATTAAGCGACACTTTCAAAGTGAAATGTCCAGTGAGTGGCACTAAAAAGCATGTTCAGTTTCATTTGGCACAGATGAATGTGAATCTGGCAAATGTTTTATTATGTTGGTTGTTGTATACATTGCGGCAGTTGAGGGAAATGAAATGTATAGTGCTAAAAGCTATTAGCAAACTGCATTTGAAAACACCTACACTAAATCGAACTGGTAGTGTTAACAAAACCAAAGTGAGATAAAAAAAAAAAAAAGTCTACTGAAGTAACCATGGCATTTTAGCTTGCTTTCGAGCTTTTTAATAGTGATTAGTTTTTCATAGCACTTGTACCCCAGCGCTCCACATCGCAAGTGCAGTGCTGTACCAGGTGAGCTACTGAGCAAGTTTACTAAGTCAGAAAAGCCATACAAATGGAGTCGGTAATGTGATGCAAATATCAAAACAGTGCAGGTAATCAAAATGTAGGGAGAGGCATGTATTTCCAACAAACCTAGGTGGAATATTTTTCATACGTTCAAAGAAGGGAGGAGTGAGAATTGGTCTGTGGCACATCCAAGAATAACTTCAAAAATTTAATGTTTTTATTCTTTTTTTTTTTTTTTGATAAGGCAAGTGTAAAAAAATCACACGCAAACCATTTCCTCTAAAGAACAATTCTGGGATGATTATAAGGCTTCAATTAAGAGCATAAGGAAAGAGAAATGGATATCCACCCTTGAGATCTAACATCTAGACAGGGAAATCACTCAGCAAAAGGGCTATTTCTCCACTTTCCGACTGCGGCGTTTGCAGGAAACAGATTAATCGTGGTTTCCCCTAGACCAACAAAGAGTTCAGACCATACTTCTAATCTTAGAGTTTCAATGTCTTTAAAAAAGGGTAGCAAATACACATTCATATTAAATAGCAATCATTCAACAAAATACCAAGTACATAAGCTGCACAAATGATCCTCAAGCAATATCTGGTGGTCACGAGTGGTTTCAAATCCCCTCCAACTGAAACACACACCCTATTCTCTTGGCTTATTCTAATTAAATCAAACAGCTCCTCTCCCCCCATGTGTTGCCTCTGATCAGTTTCCAAGTGTTGATGGGCAACAGTATGAACAGACTCCCTCTCACTGGGTATGTCTTTCTTTTACTGCCTTATAACGTGTCTCACGCAGAGGCAGCACATGTGCCCTGCGCTCCTGACATCAGCTATGATCTGTGATGCAGGAAAAGAGGTTCCAGAGGAGTCATTTTATACTTTATTTTATACTTTATTTGGTACTGATAAAGAATTGTATTAAAGATATTGACAATAGATCTGGATAATTCTTAAGTATATTTCAACCAGTGTAAATGTGATTTAAAAATGAGAGGAATCACAGATGTCACATCACACAATCTGTGTGCAATGTTGCTCATTAAAGCTGCTTCTCAACTGCCAAACAAATGTAAGAATATTTAACCAAGCTCATAACTGTTCTCTTACAATATTTACAAAAAGCGTTGTGCAAGAAACCCGATTATGAAATTCAAATGAAATGTGTTACGATTCACAACACTAAATATCACTGAAAATCACCCAAGCGGCAACCTTCCGGTCTCTCTCTTGAATCCAACACGGAAATGACCACTCTGCTATTCATCGACTGGCCGCTAGAGACAGGCACCAAAAGAGAGTTAATTCCATATACCTCCCATGTTAATATGCCCAACTTTACAGAAGAGCCTGTATATTTTTCAGTTTAAATTATATTAAGCCTTAAAGTTCTGCATAATTAAGTGCGTGGTCACTTGAGTGACAGGTGGATTGCCGCTGCTGTCACTAGCCGTTTGTCTGCTGTCTGTTAGCCGGCTAGTCACCTCAGCTAATCCCACCTCTTTACCCATTTTCGGGAAATCCGATACTGACGCGCTGCCAAGATGGCGACGGCCGGCTCTGCCCACTTTGGGCTTCAAAAATCCTCTTCAGAAACCTACGGGTGACATCACGGACACTGCGTCCATTTTTTTTTACATCTATGCCATCACCGAGCTCTCTGTGTACAGCGATGTTTTGAAATTATATGCGCTGTGACTGTCAATTATGTACATCACCGTTTGTTCAAAACCACGCCGAATCAAGAGCTCAAGTCCAATCATGACTGGCAGTCAATCAATGACTGACAATCTCCAATGAACAGATGTTTCTTACAATACAAATAGCACTCATGAATGCATGGCGTCTGAGTGAAACCACAGTCTATTGAACATCGGTCTTTGCTTTATTAATATCAAGGGTACAGGTCTCTGTCATAGACTGCCGTGAAGCACGCTTTGACACGGCTCTATGGCTCGTGCTTCCGCGGAATCCTACACACAGATTTGTGTTGATTGAACAGGAGAACAGCGCCACAACACTGAGTGATTTTGACCTTTCATCCGCTAAAATATTGACAAGAGTAGCCTGTAAATTATTTTTAAGCGATATCAAACGAGCAGACGTGGTGTTCCGAATATCACCGATGTGATTGTTTTTATTCTACAATTTAATAAACAAGAAGTTAATATTGAGTAACTTACATTTCAGTCACAGTATTTCTAGTTACTTTGTTAATTGTTGTACCACTAAAGCAGGATTTACTGTTGCGCATCTCCAAGCAACACACAGTAGTAGCGTTTGGTGAAAGGGTTAGTTCACCCAAAAATTAAAATTATGTCATAATGACTCACCCTCATGTCGTTCCAAGCCCGTAAGACCTCCGTTCATCTTCGGAACACAGTTTAAGACAGTTTAAGACATGCAATTCTGTTGTCAATCCACGTTCACGAGTCCGCAGTGACGCTGGTGACGTAAGACGCTGCTGACGTGTATCTGGTGCGTCCGTGTATTCGGGTTCAAATAAATATGGCTGGGCAAAAAAATGCAAGTCTTCCTCTGTGTCGAAATCCTTAGACATGTTTGCGAAGATTGTTTTGTTTACAGCGTGCGTCTCCCTCAGACTATAAACGAAGCTCGGGCGCACCAGATACCCGTCAGCAGTGTCTTACGTCATCAGCATCACTGACCGCGGATTGACAACAGAACCGGAAGAGAATACAACGCTGAATAAAGTCGTAGTTTTTGTTATTTTTGGACCAAAATGTATTTTCGATGCTTCAAAACATTCTAACTAACCCACTTATGTCACATGGACTACTTTGATGATGTCTTTATTTCCTTTCTGGACAAGGACAGTATACCGTACATACATTTTCAATGGAGGGACAGAAAGCTCTCGGACTAAATCTAAAATATCTTAAACTGTGTTCCGAAGATGAACAGAGGTCTTACGGGCTTGGAACGACATGAGGGTGAGTCATTAATGACATCATTTTCATTTTTGGGTGAACTAACCCTTCGATTTAGTGAATGATTCATACTCATCATTTACAAAAACGCTTGCTGCCACCTAAAGGCGTAATGATATAATCTCCAGAAAGGTCACTGAAAAATCCCCACCACTGATACAGTGACACAATCCGTGAAAAGTCCCAGTTTTGTATTCGGTCTCATCACTCTTTAAGCGCAGCAAAAAATTGTGGGAAGTGGATTTTAAAGCAGTGCAGTCTTGAAGCAATCCCCACAGAACTCAACAGTGGGGTCCCATAGCAAAATTGGTAAGTTCTTCTGCAGTCACGTAGCATCTACTTTCCTGTACTCAGTGCACACAACCCCTCAGTGCTACTTCTGTCAGTCCCACCACTATTACATGCCTTTCACACAAGAGTTAGTGAACTGCTCTCTTCTCTTTTAACTACACGCTCATGATACTTAATTACAGCCTATGTAGTTTGAATGAGGGACCTAAATAATAGGCATGCTTTGATGCCGTGAGGTGCGTGCAGTTACGTTGAGTGCAGGCACATAAGCTACGCGTCCGGTAGCCGCAGTGACCGATAAAAGAGAGCAAAAAAAAACTGGTAATCCTACAAAAACTCAAACATATGTCTCTTGTTAAAAATGGGAGTCTGTTTTCGGAGAATGCACGCCTCGCCGCTAAAGAAGAACCCGATCTCCGCTTGATCATTTACTGAGAACGTTTCAATTTACGTGCGAGGAATAGATAGCACTTGCCTATCCCATGTTTAGTGAAGATATAGCTCATTGTTGGATCCGAGACTGTATACTTGGTTGGGTGAAGGTAGGAACGATTCTGTGCCAAGTTGCCACAGAAAACATCTTTAAACGTGGATGTTTAAAAATACCCACTGCATTAGTTGTGACTTTCAGAGTCAACTATTTCTAAGTAGCCTAAATTATGCCTATATGACTTTTGGAGCTTAATCTTTTAAAGTTTGCCTCGTGCAAACTCGAGACATAACAATTGACTATTTTAGGCTATAACCTAGGCTGCGATAGGCTATGTTAACGTTTAATAAAGTGATTAATTACAGCAGGCCTAAATGTTTTGCAGCAACAAAAAAAAAGTATAGAGTATAGCCTGTCTAACTGTTGAATATACTTTAACAGGTAGGGTGAATTCAGATTGGTTGGGACACTTTTTGCCATTGAGATGACTGGAAAAAAAATGTCCCAAGAATCAACCTGAATTCACCCATACAGTAAGACTCCACAACCAGC